>JAHDVE020000946.1:0-100231 GCA_022606495.2 Halesus radiatus
TGAAGGATGACGGACGAATGTCCAAGGCCCCTATATTCCAGCATACGTGCTGTTTTACAAAATCATGGAGAAAAGGGTAGTTGTCATGTCGCCAACGAACAGGTTTTAGGTATTGTCGGTCATGTATTTCATCGATGCTGGACACGAGTTTGATAAATCATAAAGAATCTGAATTGAATTTCTCGATAACATTTGAAGGGTAAAGGGAAAAAACATGGTTTATCGTATGAACACGATTCTTCAGAAAATCATTTTTTATACTTTTATTAATTTAAAAAATATCACGGCGACAAAAGACAAAAATATTGAAAACGATTTCATTATGCAAAGATATTTGCTTATCAACTTCTGTTATAAGAATGGTTTTAAAGTGTTAATTAATATGCATAAATATTTTTTTTTAAAAAAATCAATAAAACAAGATTTTACATGTATAAACCAGGAAGGTTTACATAAGAAAATAAGTTTTACGTTAAATTCTATATTATGTTCAATTCAATGGTTAGCTAAGTTCCACGAAAATGTTTGTTGCGGTCAAGTCATGTTCTCATAAGACCTTTATAATTTAAATTATAGGTAGGTATATAATCATTATATAATGTCCTCTTATCTTCACCTTAAATATTCCCTATTATAGCCACGTATTAAAAAAAACATTCCCTGTCCTTACTTGTATTCAGTCTGCATATTTTCAAATGGTTGTTCCTTGAGTAACCCTTAAAGATATTCCCTTGTTAGTACATTATTATGGGGACAGAGCAAAATAATACAACGTCAGTGCTTATGACAGTACCGCATGAAGGCAACAAGATGTAGTTCATAGTTCGATTTTACAATTGTTTGGATAAACCATGTTTTTCCACTGTGCTCTTCATTTATGAACGCTGTTGATTATTAAGTCTGATGAACCCTACCGAATTTGTATTGAACAATGTGCATTTTTTTACAATAAATTCGTTAAAAACCCAAAAGGCTTACACCAAATTAAGTGGCAAGCATCTTCGTTTTAGCGTTGGTTATTCCCATTTATAGGTACCTATTAAAGGCATTATGAACATGTTTGAAAAGCTGATAAACGAACCCCAAAGTAAAAGACCATAAGCCTGCGGTTAATACGGCTCAGCTTCAATACTGTAATTTATGTTTGGGATTATGAAAATTCGTATCTTTTCGCTTCGTTACATATTGCGAGAGATGGCGCCGCAATAGAGAATAGATGAAAAGAAGGGGAGATGAAACAATGTCTCATATTATTTTATCTGTCCGAGGAAAGTTTCTGTTTTTCACAATAAACAAAGCAGATAATCAAATATCCGACAGAATATTACTGTAGCAGACTGAATACACGAATAAACATTTTCAGCAAATTAAAAAAGTTCCACTGCATCCGTTGACTTTGAAAGAATGTCAATGGTTTAAAGCAGCTGAAAAAGTGAAATAATTCCGAGTATGTAAGAAAAAGAGAGATGAGTTAAAACATCGAGTTTTGAGATACCTGACACAAAAAGTCGCCCTTTGTCACAGTACTCGAGTACTTCAACACACGAGTCGACATTATAACATGAAATCTTATTAAAGCAAATATGACGTGTAATAAAATTCCCCACATAAAACACGGAAAGGACAAAGGTTCAAATAATTATGTCACTCGAACTATTACGTGGTTTGCACAGAGAAATATTTCGATTAGAATAATATAATACCATCGATGTATGAACTACGTTGGTCGATGCATAATACCTTTTTGTTAGAATGCAATTCAAACTTAACTACGTGAAAATGTAGTATTCTGATGAAGGTAGGTATAAAATAATGCAGTTGGCCAGTGCTACGTACACCTGTGCGCTGCAACGCCGCACCGCGGTGAAATAAAATATTAAATAATTTTTTTCCTTCTCAAAATACAAAAAACAATAAATATTTCGCAATGTTTAGACAGAAACCGGGTAAGTAGAAGGGGACGGCTAAACCTGCAATGAATCCTTATTTATTTATACCGACGTACGTCGGCTATCGTGAGGAAAGTTTTGGGTAGTTTGAATGATATTACTTAGCAACTATTACGAAGAGTTGTATTCGGAACACGATTATGGTTTTTTACCAGAGTGTGTCAATACGTATTTAAATATTAGTTTTGCGTATGAATAGTTGGATTCGGAATACGTTAATGGTTTTTAACGTTTTGAGAACGAATATGCCTTTGCAAATACGTCTTTCATCAACGTGATTTTTGTGGTTTTTCTCTACTGTGAATACGAAAGCGTATTATTAAAACCGATTTCCGTGAGCATGAATACTGCAGCAGGAACACGAGAGTGGTTTATCTTAGCCGTGAACACGAAATTGTTTTATTTAATAATATTTCTAACAACAAATTAATTGCTTTCTACGAAAATAACAATGGGTTTTTAAATGTGTTCCAGTCAGAAGACGAGATGTTTAATTCCACTGTGAATTCGAAAGAGTTTTTCTTTTTAACTAATATTGATTTAACAAATGTTTTTTGCTTTGCCTGTCTCACTGGGAGGTTCCCTTATTGAGAACAAAAATGTAAGTCCGGGTATAGTTCTTGTTAGGTATATATGTACCTATGATTATAAAAAAAATTAAAAACTAACAATTGCGTATCGTATTTTTTCAGATACATATTTTTACTTTCGGTATGCAGTGAAAAATTTTGGTGTGCGGAAAGTGAGAAAGGGTTGCGGAGGACTGCAGCAGGTGACATATATTAACCGCCCGTCCTTTAGGTTATTATTCAAAAAGTAGGTAAAAAAAACATAATTTTAGATAATTTTAGACATAATTCATTAGATTTCACAATAACAATACGTGTAGCGTAACTTGTATGGGAGAGACGAAAATACCCGAACACATCCGTTAGATTCGGATGACCTGGAAATACTAAACGAGATGGTGCAGGAACAAACTTGACGTATACGAATGTTTTGTGGGTTTCGGGTGTAGCTCTTTTTTGTACCTGAACGAACGGAATACGGCTTGTTGCGTTCGGCGATAATATCACGGGCGTTCGTATGGGTAGGGCGGTAAAACACAAAATGTTTTTCCCACAAAGCGATTGTTTCATATAAAAATACCATGAATTATAAGAATTATTATGATTAAATAGCTTTGAGTGCTAAACAAATAACATAAAACCAGTTTCCATGCTAATGGCGAAGGAAATTTGCCGTCCATTATCAGTTACCAAATCACGAAACGAACAAACGGGGCTGAAATGGTGCTTCGAATTGGGGTATTGGAACGAACGTAATAGTTTTAGGATTTTTTCTGAATTTTCTTGAAAAGAATTCTAAAAATCGATTCAAATAAGGCGTTTTGATCTTGTGCTGCCAACTGGGAAGGAAATTGAAAACAGTTTTGAAGGTATCGAGGTCTTCTGTGGCACGAATGAGTGAAGGGGCATCTATCTCGGTATAATTCACCACTTCCTCAGTCAAGACGAGTTCTGTCATCCAAGTTACGCAGATTATCTGCTAATAATATAATTAATAAATAAAGCATTTTAGAAACTTCTTGATTTAGTATAACGACGTAGTACGCAACTGTACGTAACATTCAAATGAAACAATTCTTATTTTCAGTACACGTATTGAATTTATGCCACAGTTCTTAAAACAATTGGCGGCGTAATGGTCAGAACAGTTGCCTTCTTAACTGTTGATCGAGGTTAGATTCTCGGTCGTGCCGATTTATATATATATATAAAAAAAAAAAACCTAAAATAAACTCATAAATCCGACAGTTAAAGTATCCTAGTCAATAACAATAATGTACCAGAGAGTGTATTATGAAATAAGATATAATATACGTACATTGATTTAATGGCAGATTTGAGATCAGATTTGAACGAGCGATCTCTGAATTCCGAATCCAGGAAGCTTGCCGCTCTGTCACGGAGGTCAAATTGTGTTCGTATTTATATATCAGGAAGGAAATCTTATATTACCTTCATTCGATATCTCAAATATTCGAATATTGCTTAACCCTTTCGGACCGTAGGTATATTTGAAAAAGATTTTTCCTATCTATCCAGAGCTAATAGAATTTGGAGTTTATCGTTTTATTATTACTGGTAGTGGCTTTGCATGATATTATTTTCGTTATATTCTAGCTACTGGTTTAGGCGGTAGCCATTTTTATATTTTGAAAGGTGGCATTTGTGCTCAATCTCCATTTCCGCGCCCTTTAACTTGGTGGTGTTTTTTTTTTGTATCTTAAGTTTTGAATGTAGTTTTTTTATTGTTTCGGTTTCGGTAATATTTTCCAGTTGGAACTCATAATTTTAAAAAAAGAAAAACACTTTCAGGTTCATAAAAATAAAAAAAAATATTCGTATTTTCGGAAATAAAAGAATAGGTTCCAGGTTCTTAGTTTGGGTTTTTTCTTTCTAATTAAAACCCAAACTAAGAACCCAACAACATATATTTTAAATATCCATTTTATACAGCACTTTTGAAAAATGTCATTTCATACTAAATTCTTCTTCAATTTAAAGAAAGTAAAAAACGAAGTGCATATTTTTGGACCTCTGCGTATGCAAATATTTTTTATTTATTTTTGTGAACCTGAAACTATTTTCATTTCTTCTTATAAATGGTGTGTTTTTCCACTGAGTCCCAACTGGAAAAAAATACTTTTTTATTTAAAAAATTATTTATCAATATAATGTTGATTTGTAATTTTGAATGAAACACGCCCCCTAGAGATCTAATGTTCTTTCAAATGAACGTGTCAATAGCATCTAAAGTAATGAAAAAAAAAAAAACAAAAAAATCATAAAGACTGTAGCTACAAAAGCGCTTCTAAAGGCTCGGGTTGTAGCGCTTCCGGACTATTACGCCAAATTATATAGTAATTTATAAAAAAAATACAAAAAAAATATTGTTGATTGTGTTAGAATTTCTGTAAATTAATAATGGTTAAAATAGATTTAACGACTGTAATGAATTAAATTGAATTAAATATTTTAATTTAAATGATTTTTTTTTTTTGGTTTTAAACCACTTTATTTTATTTATATTAATGCATTATCGACCGGTTTCGGTTGAACTCAACCGAAATAATGAGATTCGTAAAGAATGCAAGTCTGATGTAAGCGTAGTGAGTAAGATTAAGAAAGGGACTCATAGATGGTTTGGGCATGTAGAGCGAATGAACGAAGAGAGGAGTGTAAGGAGAATATATGACGCGAATGTGAATGGAAGAAGAAGCCGGGGACGCTCGAGGAAGACATGGCACGATCAAGTGAATCAAATACTCGAGTCGGGCCATGTCAGAAGTCGGAATAACAGAAGAGAATGTATGAGGCATTGTATGAATGTGAATGAAGCAAGAAGTGTATGCCAAGATCGAGTTGTTTGGCGGTCCGTCCTCTCTGGCTACCCCTGCGGGGAAACGGCGTGTTGGTTAGTTAGTTAGTTAGTAAAATAAAGTAATTTAAAACGAAAAATCTTTCCTTTAAATTATAATGTCAAGCCACAAAGTGATTGCTTTAAAAATATTTTAATGTTCTCATTGAAGCATATAAAAAATAAAAATTAATGATAAGAATATATGTTAAGCAAAAAAAAAAAGTCTAAATATGATAAATTAAAGACAATTCCTCACCACTATATAAGCAGTTTCTTCCTTTTCTAAAAAATTATAGACAGAGCCCGAGCGGCGAGGCTTATAACCTCTAAAAAACACTAGGTATGAGCAAAAAAGCAGTCATATTATGCAGGTTACCTAATATTTATTTAACGAATTATCGATTTTTATAATTTATTTTAAATATATTTCATTTAATACCGATTAAATTGTATGGTAAAAAAACAAACCCGTACAACTCCCGTCACTAGTTGGCAATAATTCAATGTTGACATCTCAATGTATGGAAAATGCCAGAAGCTGGACGTATTATGTATTCAACGGTATTTGGTGTTTATCAGGCATCAAATATTGTTTACCAGTGCCAGGTCACCATTCTGGTCTGAAAGGGTTAAGTCCAAGAGCATTCCTTGAGTACTGACCGTATTTGGATACTGTTACAATGAAGCCTTTAAGGCTAATGAAAGCACACAATAAAAAACAAAGCCCGACACTGAATCTTTACAGGAAGAAGATTAATAAAATAACCTAGAAAAAGGTGGAAAAATTTACAGAAAAATATTCTATAGCTGTATTCACTTACTCGTATTCTACACAGCAAGGAGTTTATAGGAAAACATAGTCAAACAGGGAAACCACAGTTAAAAGGTCAAATGAAAACCTCAATGGATTTTGCGCAAAGCGTGTTTTCCTCGAGTGTAACTCAAAACGAAAATGCTCGTTTGATCGCTTGAATTGCAGGGGTAAAGTTTATATTTGAATATCGAAGTAGAAACCACAATTATATTTACATAAATACCTACACGTGTTTTTTGTTTAAAATGCGAGACAGGAAAATACAAGAAAAAAGTATTTGTCTGGGTGGAAATTCGTAGTGGTATTACGGCTCTCCACACTAGCGACTAAATTTAATTGAAGCGTTGCGTAAACCACGATTCAACCGAAGATTTATACTATAAATCGATAAAGATCGAAAATGCAGTTCTTTCATAACATGCATTTCTCTGGCTATTTCCATGTTCTAATGCTGTTTTCTCTAAAGTGCATTTGCACAGTAAATTCTCATAAAAGGATAATAAAATAAGACACACCTGTATCATAATTTCACCACACTTTAAGCAGCACGCCATTCAAATTCCTTGCTATAACAGCAGTATTCAGCAGTCCGTATAGGCTGGGCCGGTCCTATGCAGAGACAATTGAAGCAGTCCGCTCCAAGTGCCATTTTTCTAAGGCCCTAAGGCAATAATATCTAACACATAATACAGCGCCATTGAGGTGATCAGGGGCGACAAAATGGATGCGCCAGGGGCCGTTTGGCTCAGGGCCGGCCCTGCGTACAGGTAAATACTGCCCGAAGGTGAGACCGAAATAAATCTAACGTGTGGGTTATGAATTCAGCAACTATAGGACTTTCTGTCATAATAAATAGTTCTTACAAAACATACTGGTGACGCTTCAGTGGCAAACCGTGGAGAGCGTGCAAACCTTGGGAATCTACTAGCCCCTGCGTAAGAAGTGACTATGAGCAAATTTGTACGGAACAGTATTTTGCAAGAATCAATAGATTTTTTCTGTGATCATCGTGTTAATAAAATTACTTATTTACTGATAATATGCCACTTTTTACACAAGAAAAAAACAGTTTCTTGCGTAAATTGGGATTTTCATATTTAAAACAGTTTTTTGTAATCAACTACATTATATTATTCACCAGCCACATACGTTTTATTGAATTATTATTTCTTGCTAGGTCGCTAATATCTGGTGCAGTGATATGATGAAATTACTTTAGATCTAGGGAAAAATATACATTTTTTCGGAAAAGACCAACATAGGATTTTTTTATACATATATGAGGAAATTTTTTTATAATTTGAGATTGAGAGGCCAAGAGCCGTCATTGTTCACCAAATAGCTTATAATGAACATCGTGAAACCACTCGCGTCACGTAGTGCCGCATTTGTTACAAAAGATCAAAAGCCGTCACGTTGTGTTATATCTGTCATCGACTGAATGTCCTCATAAAGCTCGTTATATATCCTTTTCTATTAGGGTCGGACATATGATATAAACAGTTTTAGAAAGAGAGACCACCAACCTTATTATAAAAGTTCCAGAATAATTAGAAATAATTCTATGAAACAACATTTAGCACATGAAAAATAGTTGTCAAGGTTTTTTTCAATTTTTAATAATTGTTTACAATTGTTGACGGCCTCCATGGTCGAGGGGTAAGGCTCTCGACTACGAATCCGAAGGTCGCGGGTTCAAATCCCGGCGTGCGCAAGTAATTTTTATTTAATTAATTTGTGTTGTTTCACAGTTAATTCATTTAAAAATAATATGTAGTATATTTGCGCACGTTCCAGAGTGGAAGATACTCCCAGTATCGCCCTGGTGAAAGACCACCATTCAGAATTGAAACGTTGCTTGAAATGGCTTTGAGCCGTGTTTGGTGACCAGATCTGAATAGCCAGGTATTCCCAACCTTCCTCTTCCCCTTCTCCTTCCCCTCCAGAATACCTTCAGCCTCACAACATTCCCCAATTGGTAATGTCATAGTCTCACTGGCTCCAGACGGTTGGGAGCAGTTGGGACTCTTGTGAGGTATTCATATAAAAAAAAAAAAAAACATAAAACGAAAAAAAGTGAAGTGACATGAAAATACTCTGTTATCTTTAAAATGGCATTTACAGTAAACAAGAAAAAATCACTGGTAAGCGATTTAAAAAATACACAATTAAACTGCATGTTTGCATTAAAAGATTTTTTAAAAATTGAATGTCTGTTTGTAATAATAATAAAATCTAAAAATGAGCTTGAGTCTTTCATTTGCTTTCAAAAATGATATGTTAAATACCAGCGAATTTATTTAATTAATTAATTTATTAATTTATTTATCCAGACCCGATTTTTAACTATGTGATATTACATTGTCCAGACCCGATTTTTAACTATGTGATATTACATTGTCCAGACCCGAGGGGTTAATGCTTTATCCAATACACACGACTCAGACCAGAAAGCAAAAGATAAAATATCTGATAGTTATCTACAAAAAAAAACGTATTTGTGTAGGTGTAAATGTGACAATGATATTTAAATATTCTATAATCCGAGGTGAATTTGAACACCGTTGAAATTCATAATAATACTATTTTGTCAATGCCAAGTTATGTAATGATAATACATAAGTGGGGAATACAAAGCATATTATTTAATTAATTTATGTAATGGTTATTCAATTATTATAATATAGGATTATGCAGATAACATTCAGCCATAAGCAAACCTTTTCAACAAATGTGCGCTGCACTTTTTTATGACATTCATACATTTTCTATGAAAATGAAAACATACATGTGCGCGCATAGCGCTGGGGGCTCAGTTTATTTACACATACATGTGTGCGTAATGTCACCGTGGTTATTCAATCTATACACGGATAATTGTATGCAGGAATTGAAAGAGGTGGGCTTGGGCACGAAAATGAGTAGTCTTCAAGTATGTTGCCTGTTGTATGTTGATGATGCGGTGCTGATTGCTAACAGCATGGAAGATGTACCTCCCTCGTATCTAGGATGAACGAAGTATGTACGAAGAATGAGCTAATGATGAATGTAAGTAAGTCTAAAGTCACGGTATTTGAAAGAGAGAGTACGAAAATAGTGTGCAATATAGTTGTGAATGATGAATTCTTAGAGCAGGTGGATGAGTTTGTGTATTTGGGAAGTATGTTTACGAGAGATGGAAAGACTGATAGGGATATTGAAAGAAGGGTGAATGCAGGAAACTCCATTAACGGAGGACTGAACGCGGTTGGGGCAAAGAAAAAGTTGTCCAAAGAAGCGAAGCTAGCAGCCCACAGTGGAGTCCTGATACCAACCCTGATGTATGGCAGTGAAGCATGGAACTGGCAGAGGAAGGATGAAAGTAGACTGAATGCTGTATAGATGAGATCTCTGAGACGAATGTGTGGCAAAACCACGTATGATCGTGTGAAAAATGTTCAGATTCGTAAAGAATTCAAGGCTGGTGTAGGCGTAGTGAGCAAGATTAAGAAAGGGACGCTTAGATGGTTTGGGCATGTAGAGCGAATGAACGAAGAAAGGAATGTAAGGAGAATATATGACGCGAATGTGAATGGAAGAAGAAGCCGGGGATGACCGAGGAAGACATGACACGATCAAGCGAATCAAATACTTGAGTCAGGCTATGTCAGAAGTCGGAATAACAGAAAGGAATGTATGAGACGTTGTATGAAAGTGAATGAAGCAAGAAGTGTATGCCAACATCGAGTTGTTTGGCAGTCCGTCCTCTCTGCCTACCCCTGCGGGAAAACAGCTTTATGGTTGGTTAGTTAGTTAGTTACATGTGTGCGTGTAGCGGTGAAAATCTTGTCTTACCTATCAGGTTTTTTGCGGTTATACTTGAGGTTTAGATATATAATATGCGGAGGCAATTTATAGCTAACCTTTGGATGGACATATTATAAAGCCTTCTCAGTTTTTATGATGGAAATAAACCTGGTGAATTAGACTTACCAACAGTGCAAGGCAATTGTATCATTGTTAATTTTTCAGAGCTTTAATATGAATTTTTTATTCACCAAAACATTATTTTGATATGAAAACGTCTTAGCTAACTAAGACTAGCTAGAAAAGGCTTAGTTAACGACCATTTTACCATCTAAAAATAAATTGACCACTACTTAATTTATCTGTGAATTCATAATTTACACAATGTACCCAACCGTTTTCTGACAAATTACATTTAAAAATTCAAAAGACAAACACCCAACACACGCGATGTTTACATAGTCGTAACTGTTTTCATAATTATATTTTCTCGTTTTTTTGTAAGCGCGTTGAATAAAATGAAACCAGTCACCAGCCTGAAAAAATACCTACCATATTACCCTAAAAATAAAAATTATCATTTACAAGATTATTGAACAAACCACAACACCCCACTGCTGCATATACTCGTATATACTAATTGATATATAATTCAGTGATTATTCAATTTAAAAAAAAATCATACTATACACGTTTAAATAAACAAAACAAAAAATCGTCATACAAAATTATGTTTTGAGCAGCAAGTCGGTATAAAAATAATTAAAAAAAAAACACAAATTTTACTACTCGGTTTCGTCCTAGATACTATATCTACTATTTTTAATTGATGACATGTAACATAAAGAACTAAATAAGCACGTGAAAATATAAAATTGTTTAGAGAATAACAGTTTCAAATACAAAGTGGTTAAATAATAATAATATTTTGTTATGTATTTTTGATCTCCTTTTTTTTCTAGTCCTCCTTACTAGGAGGTCCTGTGCTGAGGCGAACTAGAGTTATTTAATGTGATGTCATCTGATCAGGTGCGTCTTACATGTCGTTTTAGTGCTGTATTTAAGGTTATTTCATTGACCTCTTTCAGCCAGAATTTAATTCTTGACTTGTACTCATTAAACTTTTCTATTAGTTTTATATCTGGAGAAAGGATGTTTTGGAGTTTTGTTGGAAAATATAAGTTGTTTCTTTGTCCGAATGCGGATTTATAAAATAGAATTGTTTTTTTAATGTCGTTTTAATTCGATCTAGTGTCATGGAGAGAATAGTGAGGCCCGAAAAATTTAAATAATATCAATCAAGGTAATCGTCATCAATAGTATTTATGCTTCACGCAATGAAGGTTTATTGGGCGATTGACATTCAGATCATTTTGGCAGCTTGAAGGTACGAACTATGACGTGACTCGACTCTCAATTTGACGATAACCTCAAAATGAGAAATATATTTATTCTACTATTAGTCCCGTCTTTGTAATAATTTTTTGTTTCATAATATGACAATGTGGGTACTTTTTTTTTTGCATACATTCAAACAAAATATTATTGATCACATGTTTTCGTACATAACTATAGCATAATGTTTAAATACCCTACTATTGATATTGTGATAAAATTACTAGGTATATTAAAAAAAAAACAAAAAATCATATACTGTACTGTCACTGATATGTTGAAAAGATCTTTTTTTTAAATCTTCTATTCAGAAATCCTTCAAAGAAAGATTTGGAATCAAAGCTGGTTTCTCCAAGAATAACGTCTTGTAAATAAGTTTAATTTTAATAACAATATCAAAAGGAAACATTATCCATAAAAAGTCTAAGGAAAGTGGTATAATGAAACCGTTCAATTTTTCAAAAATGCATTAATACACACCAAAAGTTATATTACATAAATAATTAATTATGAACCAATCAGAAAAACCGTGTGACAATATAATAATGAAAATATCCAGAAAAAAATACATAAAAAATCAATAAATAAAACAATCGAAGAAAAACTCGACAGTGGCCTCGGGAAATTAGGTTCGTTCTTATGAAAATAAGAGGCTACTCAACCAAATTAAAACCAAAACCATGCCATTAATTCACTACGAAGTAAGATAAATAACTGATTCTATAAGGGGTAAAAAGGCGATAAAAATAATTAACGCAAGTGCTCCGTCGGTTCTTTTGGAATATGGATTAATTCATAATGCAGATATCTCTGGAAAATCGTACGGGGGTTGCATGCAATATAGAAGCAACGCTAGAAGTGTGGCTAAATTTCCATTTGTAATATAGAATTGTAGGAGATTTAGTACAGAAATGAAAGAATTTAACCAAAATATGAGGATTTAAGCATCTGATACATCCAAAGTACAAATAGTGTTTGTTCATATACGGACAGTTGTCATTCCAAGTCATGAATAAAATAATGAATTTGAATCAATTTTAAAAGTACGTATAGCATGTGACGAAAAAAAAACAGGAAACTCAAAATGGAAATTAAATTTTCCTAAAAACGTGAAACAGTTCATTCATGTATTGATCCATCGTTACTTCAAAATACAACAGTGTTTTAAACTCTCGAAACCCCCCTTGAAGGGAAGACAATTAGATGGAGTGGCATTTTTTATGTATTTATTTTTACAAATTGTGTATCAAAATAACCGTGTAATTGATGCGAGATAAAAAAATTAAATAAAATAAAATTCAAACATTAAAATTATAAATAAAATAAAAATGTTAAAAAATGACTTTTTTGTGTTATTTTTTGTTTACTAATAAACTGTTCAACTCGAATCTCAAGGATAACCTCAAATCAGAATTTACGAGGATGTGGTTATAATTGTTTCAAAATCGTCAGCAATATACAAAAATATGTTAACACACCATACTACGCTAGTAATTTCAACAGTTCATTTGTAAACGTTTGTAAGTGGGACACTAGGTTCCTTGCTCGAAATTCTGCTAACAGTGCATAAATATACCATTACTTGCTACACTGTTCATTCGTTTAAACATTTTTAATACATGTAAAAATAGTGATCGGTGATAATAGTTCAATGAGAATTTTTGACAACCAAAAACAAAATGTTAAAGACCTTGATGTTGCCTTAGTGTTGGTATTTTGTAGTTCCTAAATAATATGTATTTACAATTAAATTCCGAGCTGTACACCATCTTTCTTTTAAGTTCTTCGGTTAAGTTTATTCGATAGTTGCGTAGTTATGATTTTGACTTATCTTAAAGTTTAGTACTGAACAGGTGGTTTAATAATTAATCGTACGTTAAACTTGGGTCCCGGGAAGCCGTAAAGTAAAGCTTAACCTAAGTACAGAGTTTGTTCTCGAATAGTACAAGCCTTCCCAAACATACCCAGAAAGTTTTAAGGGTAGCGAACAACTTATTCCATGAATCAAGGTGAATTTCGCTGGTTTATGTAACGGGAATACTGATGTAGGCGATTTGTCCGTCCGTGTTGTTTGGATATACATAAGAAAGTGCTTGATGTTACGCGGAATTAAAAATTCATGTCATGTTTTGAGAACTAAATGAACAAAAAGAAATGGAATCGTGCGAATAATCGTTGGAATCGTGAAGATTAAGAGGAAAGTAACAAATAAATAAATAACGTGGAAAAATCTTTACTTTTAACTTGAAACAACACAACATCGCACGGAAAATGTTAGCTTCCGAAATGATAATGTTGTTGATTCCTACCTTAATTGCTATTTATCGAGTCCTTACCTTCCCAAATCAAACACTACTTTTTTGAAAAATGGAACGAAGTGATTGCCTTTGAGTGCGCTCTTCGTCACAAGAAAAACTACTTTCCGGGAAGCATGTTCGTTCATGACATCATTCGGTAAGTGTTTGGATATCCTTGCTCCTTTAAGACTTTAATCTATCCCATATAACAATCAACTAAAACCATCATTATTTTGTCATCGTTGTTTACAATCCACAGAACAGTTTTACATTTGAAACGCCACAATGTGGGTTGCGTTTGTAACATTTGTGTGACAGAAATGGCTCGGAGGCAGTGGGGCCGTGGCATTTCCCACCTGGCGAAGGAATTTGGGGAGTGGAAGACGGGAAGAGGGAAAGGAGGGTAAATAATTACCTACCATGATAATATGATTTGGTCATGTAACACAGTTAAAACCATTTCAATTTGGGAGTCCGGTGTGGGTACCGCCGCCCCTGGAACCATTCATAGGATAACCAACACTTACGCCACAAGTCACCAAGTGGTTCGTTCCGTTTGGTGACTTAATAGGGGTGCCCAGGTTCATGGGGTGAGCTTTTTCCAGGTCTTGGCGGCGGATAATAAATAAAAATAACGATAATTATTAAAATTTATGTTAATTACATTCCAAATATAGTCATTAATGTGAAAATAATTTTAAGAAAAAAAATAAATTATAATATTTAATTGACTATTATCACTTTTCTAATTACTAAAATTTCAAACTTATCTTATTGTAAACCAGCTGTATGTAAAATGTTTAAGCCTTATGTCAAAAGAATGATTTGTTTCCAAAATATGGTTGGCAAATTAAGAAAAATTGTTATTACTTAAACACCTTAAGGGAGTCCTAAATCTAAAATTTCTTGAAGCTATTCCTTATATATAAAAAAAAGTTACAATCGTTATAAATGAATTTATCATCCTCGTTATTTAAAATATATTTATTTTATTTACTATTTGTATAAAAAACTGGTCGTATAGTCTTTGGGGTGTTTTTAATTAATAAATTTGAAATATTATTAATAAATGAATTTTAAAAAAATACTTTGTATTCACCATTTTATTAATATATACAGCGATGCTTTCTTCATCAGGACTATATAGAATATTAAAAAAATAATAATGTCAAGTATAGATGATAAACATAGAACACAATAATTAAAGAATAGAGAAAATATAAACAAAACAAAAGAAAAATTAGATATCTGTATATATTAATAAAGTGGTTAATACAAAGTAATTTTTTAATTTATTTATTAATAACTAGTTGATCTGTACCCGGCCTTGCTCGGGTATGTATAAAGTTGTGAATTCTTGCTTGTCATTAGGGTGCCATAATTGATTTGATAGTGAAAGTAACTAATCTCCAAATAAAGAAACATTCATTTGAATATTTTATTTCATTACAAACGTTTATTTTTACAA
This sequence comes from Halesus radiatus, assembly GCA_022606495.2. Classification (NCBI taxonomy): domain Eukaryota; kingdom Metazoa; phylum Arthropoda; class Insecta; order Trichoptera; family Limnephilidae; genus Halesus; species Halesus radiatus. Next base: position 15,136 of record JAHDVE020000946.1, read on the forward strand.
AATATATCTAAATCATAAAGTTTTTTAAGTAGGTACCTACTCGTATTTTCCATTTTTAAAATATTCTACCCAAAAAAAACCTCCTTCTTTTGAATATGCAATCTGTGGCAATCCAGAATGTTATATCTATGGGCTAACCTAAATAAAACATGGCGGGTTCAATGTTTTTCAGACTAATTTTAAAACGTTATAGCAACACTTTTACACATTGGATTTCATTCAAACTACTGTCTAAACCTTCCCGGCACTAATAAGAACAAACTGTGATATTTTCAGCGAAACCGGTCCAATAATTTTCGAAAAATCGAGGACAAAAAAACAAACTAACTTACATGAATTTTTATATATATATATATATATATATATATATAAGATGAAGCCACAAAGTGAATACCAATCTTTTAAAGACATTATATGAAGTATTATTATTTAAAAATCACATATTTCTCCGCTCCTTTAATTGATGTTAGAAAACTTATTTATTATATTAGTAATGATACAACATAATCATTACACATCTTTCGAAGAAATTACAAAAGATAAACCGTTCACACAAAAAGTTAATATCAGAAATTTAAACCACTTACAAAGCGAAGTTTGTGTCGTTAATTTTTAATCTTTCAAGTCATTAAAAACATAAAATTTCCGTTCTTGCTTGTCGATCAATGTAATTATTTTCCATAAAAAAACCGTTTTACGTCATTCAAAACTTGTACTGTCTGTAGTTGAGTGATTTTCGACAAGGGCGGAATTTCAATGAATCTCTTGTGAACGCTCCGCAGTGTGAGGTTCGAAGCTGTGCTATTTAAAATTCAAAGAAGCGGAATTTTTAATGAATCACTACCGGAAAGCACTCCCCTTCCGAATAATTAACTGTATCGTTAGAGCTACTAAATTACTCGCCTTATTTTATGGAACAACTTGCGAACAATGCTACTAATGAGGCAAAATGGATTCTAAAGAATATTTTTGGCAGATTCTACAACAAAATGACGAGACGCTTTAATTATTGTTTTGATATTAACTTTAAATAGCTTGTTGTTTTCATCATCTCTGTGGCTCTATTGTGCCATCTTCCTCTCATAACATGGGCCCCCATAGAACATATAGTTTAATATTTCACATCCCCAAAAGGGGTATTTTTAGGTCCAGTTAAGTTTGGTTTGGTTATATCCTGGCGGGCAGCTCAAACACTCTGATGAACTTTACCAGGACTATAACATAATAATTAAAATATTTTCAAATGGGTGGACTGGCTACCTCAGTGACGAGATATGAAACCTCATTGATTTTTAGAGGTATGATGTCGATTTTTATGACATGCAGTCTTTGGTTGGCACTTCGAAAGGTGTGGATTTATATAACTATTCCGGTAGGATAATGGCGTGCAGGCCATGACGGCTGTAAAGCTGGGTTTACCCCAAAAACACGGACCGAATAAGGAAATTACACGATAATAGAAAAATACGACTAATTTAAATTCAAAATTTCTTTTCTATATCAATTTGGTGAAGAACTTGTACGCCCATTTAAGGTCGATTCAATTCTACCATCACCGCGCAGTGCAGACACGTAAAGTGGCAGGCATGGCAAAATTAGTTGCTTACATTATTTATGAACACATTCACGCACGGTGTAATGTGAATACTCCCTTCTATGCCGTGCCTGCCATTGTACGCGCATGGTGCCGGCAGATGTGAATAGCCTATTATTTAGTTGGTCAGAACAATCAGCGGAATATGATAATGAAATGCCATTTTCAAACACTGCGCATTGCCTACCATTGGTGATAGAGCGATGCACGCCACTGATATGAGGTAATACCTAGTGAGCAGTAACGTGTAGTCCGTAAAGGATAAAAGTTGTGCCTTCCTTAAGAAAAACTTCTGGAATGAATGCAGCATTATTCATACCCGAACATGAAAAGCTGCACACAGCCAACCATTGGCCATAGAGAAGTAGACGCCACTTAAGTGAGATATTATAACTTTAGGTTAGGAGGATGCCTCCTTCAACATGAAGAGTCGCTCAAACGTCATGTTATTTCTTCAAGTAAAAACCGAATGGATGTCACTGCATTTAAGTTTTTTTAAAGGATTTCACGAGTTAAAAAGATTTAAAACAATCCCGTAAGCTGTCAGCATCTTGTGAAAGTATCCTTTGGTGTATTGAATCTTAAACGATGGTCTCCAAAATCATTAATCAAGAAACACGCCACTTAATGGGATGTCGAGGATTTTTTTAATCTCCCGACAGCAGGTTCTTGGATATTTAGGTTCACGGATCCCTTACCAGCACAGCATAAGAAGAAATATTATCTTGTATAAAATTCCCGAAATACCCGCGTCATAATCCTCTGATAAATATGTACGTATAAATCGTGTAAAGTTTTCAAAAGTTTTCCGGGAAGGATTTTCTATGAACATGTTTCATTGTTCTCAGCCTTCTTAAAAATCTTTAGATCTGACTTTTTAATAGTTAAAGTGATAAAAAATTCAGATTCTAGGTTTGTAATAAACACACAACTATAAAAATATGGTACAAGTTTAAAACTAAATAATTAAAAAAAAATTATAAATGTGGGTATATATTTATTTCTAGTATTAATTTACAAACGAATCATTTTTTACCAAGCAAATAGCGTAAATAATAGAAACGAATCAGGCTTAATACAAAAAAAAATCTGGAGCCAGTGAGACTATGGCATCCCCAATTGGGGTATATTTTAAGGCTAAAGGTATTGGAGAGGGGAAGGAGATGGGGAGGAGAAAGGTGGGGAGGTATTTATAACATTACGTAGATACATAGCATATAACATGCCATATAATATATTGCATAAAAACTAATGAATATAAGAATATTTAAACAACTGAAAACAATTAAAATGTTTACAAGTACTATTATGTCTTGTCAAGTCGATTTTAATTCCCAGGCAGAGTGGCTGCTCTAAGAATAAACCGAAATAATCTAATATAACCGAATACTCCAGTTATGCGCGATGTAATATCATCAGAGTATACTTTTACTAAAACCACTGGAACTTGTCATTTGCATAAAAACGGTATAGGAATTAGATTAAACATTAAATTTAGAAGCACTAAAAATTAAGATATCTTTAAATTTAAATTTGTCAGATAACCTACTTAATAACCAAACACATTTCCCCATAGACCTATTTTAAACATGTTTCCCGTGAGACCATCCCAATATGACGTTATGGATACCTCCGTTGTATTGCCCCACTTAATAATTATTATGTACTCGATTAACGTATTTTCCTCTATTTTCGGGCAGAGGGGAAGGGCTTTCTCAACTTGATTCAAAGAAAATATACGATGTTATAATAATAAAACCACTTTTTCAAAATTCGCAGAACATCTCTTAGTGAATAATCACGTCCCGCTTGATAACAACGAGACTTAACCCTTACACATCGAAAGAAAGGGTCTTAGATTAAATGTACTTGGAAAATTTGAAATTAATAAACTAACTAATAATTCTAATATAACATTAATTAATAAAGTAAGGAAAATTATGTATTCACCACTTCTCAGTATTTTCACACTTCCAAAACAATATAACACATTTAAATAAATCAATTGAGAAAACATTGTTATTTAAATACACAGAAAACACATTATAAATGTAAGAACCTCACAGAATAGAGAATTTCAATTATTTTCTAACTAAATCGGTTTTACCGATAATAAACAATTATTTTAAACACCCGTCCAAATCAGAAGGAGTAAATAAAATCATATAAATAATTCGTCGCAATGTGGATTAACCGTAGTTTGAAAATGGCCTGGAACGCCAAAACAGCTGTCACAGTAATAAAAACTAAAACACTTCTTAACATTATTAAATTAAATTTAAATTAAATTTAATATATGTAATTACTCTGTCTTGTGTAAATGCAATATAGGATCATTTAAAATAAAAAAAAGTGTCTCTCGTTACTTCATTATACTGTTTTATTTACAATTTCTTTGCAATTTATATGTAATGTTGTCTCCCTCTTACAATTGTTGCAACCCTATAACGTTTTGTTATTTTCCTCTTTTCTGTGTCTTGTCTCACTTTATTATTTATATCCTATATATAACCAATAACTGTGTATTGTTCTTTAGTTATTATAATTCCCCCGACAAAGCTTGATCTAAGCGTAACCGGTTCGTATTAAAATATTTAAAAAAAATTGTGTTTCGCAACGAAGTTTTTTAAGAAAAGTAAAAATATTCACGTTGTTAAAGAATGATAATTAATTTTAAGTAAATTAGAAATCGATTGACTTATATAACACTTCTTTTTGCTTTATTCGTGTAAATTGTTCGAAAATTATTCTCACAAATCGCAAATCATTCCGAATCACTCGGATAGAAAATACATCGGGATTAAATAAAGAATACCCAAATTCTCACGCCAAAGGTTTTCCCATAAATACCCACTGAAATAATTTATTCTGATTCTTCTTGAAAACAAAATCTTTGCAGCACCCCGGGGACAACAGATGCTGAGAGGCCTTTAGAATAAATCCAATAATAGGCATTTAAAAAGAAATTCCGAAAAATATTTCATGGCATGAAAAGCCTTCCTCACCGGGCGCTCAACAGAGAAGTGGTAAAAGTTTTAACATATTTTATTCTTTATTAGTTCTCGGAACGTTGTCGAAGAGGCGTGAATTTTATTCGTAATAATTTTCCACTTTTTTAAGGTGTCGTAAATATTTAAATGCCAAGTAATGCGGATTTGAATAAATTTAATAGCTGTTTTTTATTTAACTTTTATTTTGACGTAAATAATATACAGGGTGAACCCGACAAACTTTATCCACAGATTCCTGAGTATATTTGGAGTAAAAGACGTAAATGACTTCTTCATCTCCGGAGTTTTTTTTTTGTTTTAATTTTAATATTCACATTTCGTCACTGGTCCTTCAGTCGTGTAACCGCACGACTCTCATTTTTTCTCACCCAAAAATATTTTAGGTGAGAAAAAAAAATCACCAGATACAAAAATGCCATTTACACTTTTTAATTCAAATAAACTCATTAGTATACGTCTTGATATGTAATTTAAATAAATATTTCCATAGATTTCTATGTTTTATTTTTCGATTTATAATCGTTTAATCGATTATAATGAACATTTTAATATTTACCGAATTCAGTCGTCTAATATCAGGTATTTCGCGAATGTAAATTGGATATTAGATCGCGAAAATTGATAGAAAAATGCATTTATGTCAAAGGAGCTGTGCTGAATTTTCAATTTACGGCAATTTATAGTTCAAGTCATCAAGGAATTAATATATTTAAATTTCGCAACACTTTAAGGGGAACGGCTGAGCTGCGTGTTTCATGCAAAACTTAATTTTGGATTTGAGGCCAAAATACCCATCCAAACCGAATGATATTTTTTTTTAAATAAACTTTTAGTAAATATCTAGTACGGATTAGAAGTAATTTATTAATTTTTGTTTTAAATTATGAAGTATATGCCATGAAAAAAAAATAATTTTAATAATTTTAGAGGCAACTTAGAAAATTATTTGGTGGTTTAATGTATTAAAAAAAAATTGCTATATAAACATGATTATGTGAATAAAAATACAAAAACAAAACATTAAAAAAAAAGAGATTTTTTCGGGTCGATATTTTAAATTGTGTACGGCAAATTTGTGTTCCAACGTAAATTGGTCGTTTTTAATTTAATTTAAAGTCCACCATACTGCATATTTTAATTTTTATTTTATACTTTATTATATTTTCAAATAAACGGGATAAAACTTTTTTTTAAATCACCGTTAGGCCCCAAATAATTGTTAAAGGAGCCTCTAAAATCGCGAAAAATCAATTCCTTTAATGACCTATATTTCATAACGTAAAACAAAAATAAATAAATTACTTCTAGTCCGTACTAGAAATTTACTATACTTTTTGATGAAAAAAAAATCATTAGGTTTAGGTGAGTATTTTGGTCTCAAATCCAAAATTAAGTTTTGTATGAAACAGGCCGCGCAGCCGTTCCTCTTGACGTGAATTTTGTCGTTAGTGTGGAGAGTCGTTAAACGGTTGGTAAATGCTATAATGCACAACTTGCTGTAGTTCGGGAGTTTAAATGATCGATTCAGTAGCTGAAGTAATTTGTGGAGCACGCCCTTGTGCGCGAGAGAGTTTAGAAAGAGGTTTGTTTAACCACATAACTTCCTGCTGGTCATGTTTGGATTTCACTCCATGTACGTCAAAAGTCAATAGGGAGGGGGGAGGGGAGTATTCCGCCACCCAATTCTCCAGACTGCTGCGGGGTTGTTTCGTGAGATCTCCCCTTGGAGAGTACATGCTTCAATTCTCTTGATGATTAGATTGAAGACAGTATTTATTTATTTATTTACGGACCGATGTCCAATTACACAAAATACATAACACGAAATGAAATAATCAAGAGCTACAGAAAAAGAACAGCACATGCATAATACAAAAATGAAGCAATGACAAAAAGAGGACAAAAATTTACAATTGAGAGAACAAAGTCAAAGCCTGAACATGGTTTTAGTAGAGTCCACGATTTTAGACATTCTAAATGATAATCTTAGAGTTCTAATTTCGTAAAGCCCTACAAAAGTCATGAAGACTGGTACCAAAAATTTCAAGGCCATGGCTTGAGTTAACAAATCTTGACATTCTGGACAATGGCGAATTGTACCCAAATTAGTAGTGTACCCATAATATGAGTGTTTATGAGGAAAAGCAAATATTTTTTTCTGAATCTTAGTATCAGAGAAGTTTTTTTTATTTAATCTTCTTTTCTGTGGCATCTACCTGCCAATGGTATTGCTCCCGTCACATGCCGACGAGGAGGGGTAAATTGCTGATGAATAGAATCGTTTCTGATATAAATGCATTTTATATTTGTCATAAATGAATATACTTATGATTTTTATATACTCTGGACATCAATAAATTATTATTAATATTAAACTAATATTAATTACGTTGTTTAAAACTACTGTATTTAATATCTAAATATCTACGTGTTTCAGGAGCGAAGCTCCCCTCTTCAGGATAAACAATTTACCTACTAAAATAATGACAAGTATAGACAAATAATAAGAAAATAGAATGAATTTAAAAACACAAACAAAAATTAAAAATAAGTTATGAAAGTAGGTAGGTAATTAATTAAACATGTAAAAATAATTAAAAAAAATATTACGAAATATTAAATAAAACAAAGTATTAGAAATTTAAAAAAAAAATTATTATTGTTATTAATAAAAATTAAATTAAGAAAATTGCATGGCATAAAAAATAAAACAACAATAGTTATTATTATTAAAATTTATATTAATAATATTATAAATGTAGTAATTAATGTGAAAAAAATATTTAAGATCATAGCTGCCAAACCGAAAAATTAAATGTTCAGCATGTGCATATCTATTATGCACAAATGACAAACTTCGACGGCTGCCTTCAAAAGTTGACAAAACAACACATTTCACACCAAAAACAATCTCGACAAGTATTCTCTATGCCTCACTATTCAATACCAACCGTCCAAGTTAGACAGTCGTGACAAACCAGTCTCCCCTTTTCAGCTTTCATCCCTCTCCAGCCAGCCCCCTTTAGCCATTAAAACTTCCTGAAAACTGAAAGCCCTTCCTGAAGGCCTACGTCCCTAGATCACCCGAATAGTTCCATTAACTAAAAAAGGACGCCGTGGCGCCGGGTTAATACACGGAATATTCCGACGCTCACGAATTGAATTAAATTACTTTCGTGTTGGAATTAAGTGAAACATTTCTACATTTTCCCCGAGGGCTATATAAAAAAAAGTATATTCACAATTCTTTTCATTAATGAAATATGTAAATCGTACCTGTGTTTTTTCCACATGATTTTATCGACTAACTTACAAATGGACGCCTAAAAAACAAATTGATGAAATGACGTTATCGCTACTTTGTTTTAAACACTTTTGACTATAGACAGAACGTTTTAGACGTATTTTATAAATAACTTTGTACACAATATTATTGGATGGCTTAATCTTAAAAGTGGACGCACAAAATTGCCGATATGACGTTATTACTCACTATGTTTTTAAACACTTTAGAATATAGACACAATGTTTTAGAGGTGTTTTATAAATAACTTTGTAAACCTCGCTTTTGCGTTACAAAAAAATTAATTAAAATTATAGTATCGAGTCATTAAATCAAATAAAGAACATAACAATATGACTTCCTGAACGAGGGTCTTTGAAAAGTTCAACAGGCACGACGAAGTTAGTAATTAATGAAAAAATGAACCAAGAGTGTTAAATAATCCACCGCATTTGTGTGTAAGATAAATTAGAAAATTGAAAAGAAACATTACAATGATGTAACTATTCTGAATCTTTAAATTTATTAATTAATTAAAAAATATGCTTTGTTTACACCAAAATCTTTAAATTAATTAATTAATAATGATGCCACAAAGTGAATACCAACCGTTTGAAGAAATTATACTTTAAATTTATCTTTGGTAATAGATAAATAGACAAATACATAAAGCATTCATACCCAAGGCAGCCTTGTGGGCCAATATGCGTATTCTCCAAATACTCTAAATACTCGTAGATACGATAATTAATGCACACAACAAAAAATTTCGGAATCCATCGTAAGGGCAGAATGACAAAAAAATAACAAACTTTATTTTATGTACACAAGTCTACCACAGATTCTCTTAGTGGGGTGTTGACGAAGTCATAATTTTTACCGTACACACCATAATGTAAATGTGGGGTTATTCAAAATGATGGATGCAATTTCGAAGGTTTTCCTCTGATATATGTGATCGGCCTGGGATTTTTCCTTTACAGAGACACCCAGTTTGCTCAATTTGGTGATACCTACGATAAATGCTCTTTCTAATTGGAGGTTAAAGTGTACGCTGTACTACAGTTGCAGACTCAGTTTTACAGAATTCACGGACACAGAAAACCTTGTGCTGCATAGTAGCCATTTTACTCACAGTTGATACGAAATGGCTGCTTGGCGGCGTGAGCACTTTGGCGGTAGTTTCCGCATCTACGCGCGATCTAGCGGTAGGATTCTAAACTTTCAGACATCTTCTTTCAATTGCTAAGTAGATCATTTATATATATCGTATAATTCAAGACATACAGCGATACAAAATTAAGTCGTTCGTTTTGAATAACCCTGGAGCATGATTTTTTTTGTATTATCCTTGAATTAAACTGTAAACTGAATAGAAATATATATATATAAGTATGAAAACTCCAATATCAGGGTCAATCCAGCGGAAAATTGGTGGAAAATGTGGTGCAAGAAGACGCCGCACTTCATGGATTCGAAAATTTGTGACATGTGCGGATGGAGTTTTGCTTAGTTGTTCCGGGTTGCAGTTTGCAGGGTGAAGGTGGCTGATAATTGCAAAATACATATATTTTTAAATAAATCAATTACTACGTTTTACATAACTTTTATTTTGATTCTATCGCCAACCACGTTTCTAATTAAGGCTAATTTTATTGCTGATTTTATCCATCACGTATTTTACGAAGGTTTCCAGTAAGTACTGATTCGTGAGCGATAGTATTATTGTGATAGCTAACAATAACAATAACTCGAACAAGTAGTTATTTATCTTTAGTCTGCACAGAACACGTAGCACTTGCGTATTTACATAAAAAGTATATTAATTCTATCTTTAAAATTATTTAAAAGTGTACATCCCATAGGTTACTATTTTTTTTATATGTTCATTATCGATGCGATCGGTTACACATTACATACTGATTATGAAAGAGACACATTTTGATGTATTTTGAAATATAGGTGTTTCAGAAAGATTAACAGAAAATGTGGTTAAGACATTTTAACCTTCTATATTTATGTAGATATTTTTTAATTAAAAAATATATATGAATCTCCTCCATGCCACTTCCAGTGGTTACCAATGACAAAAAGTAGGCTGTATGTAGTTTTTCAAATTCGAGTATGAATAATCACGAATTGAATATTTAAAAAAGGCCATTTTAAAATGTGGCCAACTCAATAAAAGAACAAGCTCCTTACCGACTAACTAACTACCTAACTAAACATCACCCCGTTTCCCCGCAGGGGTACGCAGAGAGGACGGACCGCCAAACAACTCGATCTTGGCATACACTTCATGCTTCATTCACATTCATACATTCTATTCTATTATTCGGACTTCTGATATCGCCCGACTCAAGTATTTGATTCACTTTTTTGGGGCCATGTGTTCCTCGGGCGTCCCCGGCTTGTTCTTCCTTCCACATTTGCGTCATACATTCCTCTTACACTTCTTTCTTCGGTCATTCGCTCCACATGCACAAACCATCTGAGCGTCCCTTTCTTAATCTTACTCATTACGCTTATATCAGCCTTGCATTCTTTATGAATTTCAATATTTTTCACACGATCATACATGGTTTTACCATACATTCGTCTCAGAGATCTCATTTACCTTACCAAATTCACGGAAAAGGTAAATTTTGATATTCGTTTTATGAAAAAATTGAATGATCTATTTCACAGGGTAGACACAGATTTTCAGTCTTTAAGAATTTTTTTTATAGTAACTCCACATAGGAAGCTCTGGGGGAAATAATTTCCCTCAAGGGCTATGTCATCTTTGAGATGCTGTGTAGAGGATCTAATGGAGGACGGGAAAGAGTGAACCAGAATCTTGACGAAACCCATGTTATAGGAGGGAGGAAACACAGAGACCGGAAAATCATTCCATAGCCGAGCTGTTGAATACAACATCGAGTCGTAGAAGTGACCCGTTTTCATGTGACAAATGTCAACTGTGTACAAATATTGGGCGGGCGCTTAGCGTATTTCCCGACATTGCACCGGTGCCGAAGGGATCAGTAATGCAAGTTACTTGGAACACTTCCATTGAAATACCGATAGAACAAGTATAGCATTCACACCTGACGCCCGTGCTCCAAAGACTGTAATCCGCAGCTGCACACCACTGGCCGCTTCTCCCCAACTTATAGCAATTTAGTAGTTACATACCACAACTATGCACCCGACGAAATGACATTAATCTAGTAAAAGTGAGTGAAAAGATTGCATGATGATGAGTTTGTTTGTTTTATGTAAATTTGAATGGAAAATATAATAGAAACGGCATTATAATAATATGTCGGAAATTTATGCATTGCTTAGCCGACGAATTCTAGGTATTAGTGAATTTGCGTGGGAATTTGCGATAAGATTGTTGCAGTGAAATATGATATGTCCTTCTCTTTGTGAAAAGCAGAAATGAAATGATTCCAAGAATGTCAGAGCAGACTGCAATGACTATAAAAATTTGACGATGGGGAAGGCGAATAATTTATCTATGCTTTTTTAATTTATTCTAAAATTAGAGAAATTATATAAAGTTCATTATTATGTCCGTACATTTTTACTTTATCGGTTACATTCTTGTAATCTAACGGCCGTTCTTCCCAACTTTTCGAATGATCAACCCGAGGCACCGGTAAGCCAAGTGTTTTGTTGAGCAACGATGTGTTTCTCTGTTTCCAAGCATCTTTTATAGGCAATAAAATAGTGCCCGCCCCACTTTTATAGACAATCAAATGCCGCGAAAGTACATTTTGTTTCGTACATTTGAGATTTGACGTTTCTTTTTCGTGAAAAAACAACACAAAATGTAGCTTAGAATATGTAAAATAAGGTAGATTCTCTTCAATTTTATTTTTAAAATACAAAAAAACATGTTTTTGACATTGGAAAACGGAAATAAATTTTTGTCATTCATTATTTGAATCGCGTAAAATAGATCGCGCAACAATAATGGGATTTGACATACCAGTGACATTTTTTTTACCCTGTTGTCACTTTTTATAACTGGTCCTCTGTTGAGGGGAACTTAAACCACATAAATCGATATCCTAAATTGATTTGTAAATTTGATCGAGAATTTCGTTGGGAAGAGCGTATTTGTGCATTTGAACAGTGTTGAGGAAACATTTCGGCTCAACAGTTGCTCAGTAGGGTTGGGAAGAACGACCTTTATAGTTAAAATTTTATAAGCAGATAAGGTTGAAATTCCCGCTTAACACCGGCAGCATGTTTCGATTTACGCAAAAAAAAACATCACCAAAATGCGTGTTTTATTTTATTTTGTAAAGCTCAGGCACAATTATTTAAATGTGTTAAGGGTCCAGTATAAGACCGCGTATTCACCGCCGTTAGGAATTTTAGGCCTCAAACTTAAAACCACGGACCACCGCGATCCGGCAGCAGGATTGGGGAAATGTGGATAATGTAGACCACGGTGGATTAAAAAAAATGTTCAGCGTATTGATGCAATACGAAACAAAAAACATTTGCTCTATATTTTTTTCGTTTATTCGCTGTATAAAAATAAATAAATAGAAGCTTGACAGACTTAACTTAGCATATGTTGGTAATAGGATAAGGTAACTGATGAGAATGTGTTTTTTTCAATTTATATATAATATATTAATTATTGTCAGTAGCCATACAAAGTGCCCCCCTTTTACAAAAGATTTGTTTTGTTACTATTTACATATTTGTTTCTTCACAGCATAATCTTTTTTTTTAGCTTCGGAAATATTATAGAAATGGGTAACGTGGACCAACTGCTCAGAAATACTTATAAGCACAGCTTTTTGACACAGGGAATTATTTTCATGGATTTTGAATCAAGGAATCCGTTTTTCGATTGTCCACTAGGGGATTCAAGGTGGTTGAAATGAATTGGATGCTTTTCTATATGGCTATTCTATTAGTGGCTTTGGTTTTTATTAATGGTTAAGTAATTCTACTATTACATTTGAATTGGGAACCAAGGTGGAGGATGTGAATTAGATCCCGTTTATTAATCGGGAATAAGAATTATTTGTCTTTTGATAATTTTTGGGATTTAGAAACGCCCTTCAATATTATATACTAAACAGCAGTAAAAATATAACATAGGTAGATAACGATGATTTACAACCCACTCCAGACGCACACAATAAGCTTGAATACAATTCACCAAGTCAATGAAGGCAATAAGAAAAACTGATATTTTGCCGGTGAATAATACCTATAACAGGGGAGTATTTTCACAAAAGTCTCCTATCTTCCCCTTGCCCCTCCCCCAAGCAAAGTAGACCAAATATGCTATAATTTGAAATCAAATACGTTTCTAACGACTTAATAATGTCCGAGATACAGCGGTTCTAAATTATTCAAATTTTTTGTAAGTTGTCATTCTTCGCTATTTTTTAGTGTTTTGGTCAATTTTGACAGTGAAGGAGTAATTTTTCGGTAAAGGTTAATCTATTGTTTTTAAAGTAGACTAAAGATGGTACAAATTGGTCTCCAAGGACCTAATATCGTCCGAAATACAGGTGTTCTAAATAAAGAAAAACATTGTATGTTATTATGATAACATAGAATATTTTTCTTCATTTCAAATTGTAGAATCTTTAGCCTGCTTTAAAAAATATTAATTAACCTTCACCGAAAAATTACCCCTTCACTGTCAAAATTGGTTAAACACTAAAAAAAAATAGCGAGAAATAAAAAAAAACAAACTTCGCTATTTTAAAAAAAATTATTAATTAAGGGGTAATTTTTCGGTGAAGGTTAATTAATATTTTTTAAAGTAGGATAAAGATTCTACAATTTGAAATGAAGAAAAACATTCTTTGTTATCATTCTTCGCATTTGATTTCAGTTCACTTCCAAACACTTTAATTCCGATTTTGAACCAAATCGGTAGAGAACTCAAAATTAAAAATGACCATCGAAATTACTCAGGTTGACATTAAATTTGACTTCAGCACCCCCCTAACATGACTTACGCCGCTTTCTAACCAAATCGGTGTGAATATCTAGAAATTCAAAATAGCCGCTAAAACTATGGATTTTGATAGGCACAGATCGGCATACATATACATGCAGTCAGGGGCGTCAAGATTGTAAATTATATGGGCACAAAAATGTTAAGATTTTAAAAATAATTCGTTCATTCATTAGTTTTGCTGTTGACCGCCTGCAAAGATCTAATCTTGTAGATCTGTACCACGTCCGTCAGTTTTTTTCCAGTGCGCAGGTCTTTTATATTGTGCCGTATAATAAATTAATCACTTTTTGGACCATCTTAAAGAACGTTGCAAAGAAATGTGATTATAACAAAAAAAAATCGAAAATACGTAATTCCTACATTCCGGTGGCAGTTTAACACCTCTCTTCCCAGCTATTTGTCATAAAACAGACAGAAATATCGAATTTCAAATCGACGTCCGGTCGCTCTGAAGGACTTCTCACAACTGATTTACTCCGGCGAAATAAAACGCTTTATCAACAATCGCGCGGGCCAGAAATTGTCATACGTTTTTTGTATGACGGAACTGAATTTAAAAATTCCTGAACTTTGAGGGAATTACAGTGATAATCTAGATTTACTGAATTATTTTTAATAAACGCTTTTGGTTCTTAATCTTATTTACTCTGAGATTGTGGAAGGATTTTGATTAAATATGTTTGTAATGGATGCAGTTAACATAACGGCGAAGGCACTGTCGAGCGTTTTACTTAAAATTACTGTAGGTATTTCATATATAATATAAAAGGTTACAGTTTAAGAATTTACGTCACTGAAAACCTTAGACTCTTTCGTAACTTTCTGTTAAGAATTTGCAGATAAATTATGTGTTGTATTGCTTACGTTAGCATACTGCGAAGTGACGTTTAGCGCCTTATTTGAGTCTTCCCCCTTAAGGTCATATTCAAAAATACTTAATTTGTCACAATGAACAATACTACAATATCGGAAAACGGTTCGTAAGTAGGAGATTTTGCACTTAAAAGATTTTTATTAGGTCTGATACTTTATTTTTCTCTAGGCTTATAAAAAGACTCACCAAAAAATGCAGGTTAAACGAAAGGCCAAGGTGTGTTTTACTTGCAGTATTTAATTAAATAATCTTATATTCCAAATTTCAAATCAAAAACAGACGATTTATGCATTATTTTCCATTGCATCGCTTTAAGGATTATAAATTTATAAATACTTAGACATGTTTTTTTAATTTTAATTTTTGTTTCTTTTATATAAAGTTGTTTTATATAATAACATACACGTTCGAATTTGTAAACCAAATAATCTTTTTTTTGGCAGGGTCGATAGTAGGAAGCGTTAGGGTTAAGAATAGTCAATTTTTTATTTTATTTTTTATTTTTATTTTATAATATTAATTATATACAGTGGGAACTTATACCCGCTAAGCCACTGCAAGTAGCTTGTCAGCAGGAGTTTATTTCAACAATATAATATTATACAACAATAAATTACAATCATCATACAAATGTAGGGCAAAATTATTATATTTAGGCGCATGCATCTTGTGCTGTACATAAGTTAAAAAAAATTAAAGAGAAAAAATAATGGTAAAAGCATAACAGTTTTGTTATTGAGATACTAGAGTCCAATTTTATAACACCGATTTAATTGATTCGTTTTTGTATTTTTTTTATACCTTTTTAAAATAAAAAAAAACATCCTTGCATAAGTTTAAAGTGTAGCAGCCTAAAGATGAAGAATGATTATAATTTTTTTTTAATATTGTAATTTCATAATAGCTGTAGTTTCAACTTTAATGACACGAATAAAAAAATATGGTCATACAAGTTTTTGCATCACCGCCAGTGAGTCGTTTAGTATGAAAATCTCAGTGCAGACAAAAAAATTAAAATTATTACGTGGGTGACAATAATTATGGTAGACCTAAAATAATATTTGGATAATTATATTAGTGGCGTGAAAAATAACGTTGTCATATTTGCTTTACAAACGGAAATTATAGCAAACACATATTATACTATATTTAATGATATATTCAGACACATTGTACACGTTAAATGATAAAGATAAGTATTAGTACGTAATATAGATAGCACTGGCGTGCAGTCCACTAAGAAAACCGACAAAAAAAAAATTATAACAAAAAAATTCGACAAATTTTGACCATAATTAATTTTTTCCATGGATTTGGTAAGGAACTTGCATGCTTTTTTATTCAGTTGGCGTTGTGGCGGTTCCTAATTAGAATTATATCTACGCCCTGGCAACACCAAGCGAGCGATCCCGCGGCCTGCTCCCCGCTGGTAAGCCCGGGTACCTTACAATTGTTTCCGAGCGTTGCCCCATTCAACACAATCCTTCTGTGTCATAGTATTAATTACTATCAAATTGAGGTGGTTCTCTCTTCCCCGGAAAATGTGGACCTTATTAAACCGCATCCGGTGCAGTCAAAGCCGTCGTGGGTATATGATGCATAAATGGGGTCTAAAGGATTCCCAACTGTGTAAATGTGGACATATTCAAACAACAGATTGCTGAAGAATGTCCTCTTCATCAGTTTTCCTATGGTACATCTGTGGTGAACCAAGTGACTTCTGATACCGTCGGCTGGTTAAACAACCCCATCATTCCACTATGACCTCCATCAGCTTTCCTCCACCATACGAAGAAGAAGAAGTGTCATATTATTGTCCTGTTTATTTCATATTAAAGATAGGAAAGTGTATGGTATCTAATAAATCAACCTGTAATATTTCGAGTCGTGTTAACACCTTTCTTCACCAGATAATACATTCAGTTATACTCATAAACACCTCTTCTCCACAGCGCCAACAATCAGCAAAAGAAGATAGCAAAAAAACATTTTCAAATATTCAATGCGTCATTCATATCCGAACTTAAAACTACATTCAGCCCCTCTTCGGTTAATAAGAAATGCACGCCGCTGGTACATACTCGTAGATACCAAAGTTTTTTTTGTAAATAAACCAATTAACGTGTTTTTACCATGACATCAGGCAAGGTGATTACTTGATCAATTTTCCAAAATACTGCTCCAGTGTGTTTTTTGTTGTTGTTAGACCCATCAAACGCAATCAATGAATAATGACACAGTGAACAATATTTTTGAATGCCCAAGAATCAAAAAATTTTTTTTTTAAATAATTTTAGCGTTGCACGAGAGTCGAACACGCAATCTGAAGACTTAAAATCAAATGCGTAGAGCACTGCTCTATAGTGCACGTCTGGGTTTCGGTTAAAATACGTTAATTTTTTATGTGTGTAGCGCACAAGCGTCCCAAGTGTTTCCGACCGTCTGGAGCCGGTGAGAACAGGGCAACCCCAATTGGGATATGTTGTGAGGCTGAACTTAGTGGGGAGGGATAAAAGATGC
The DNA here is from genome assembly GCA_022606495.2 of Halesus radiatus. Classification (NCBI taxonomy): domain Eukaryota; kingdom Metazoa; phylum Arthropoda; class Insecta; order Trichoptera; family Limnephilidae; genus Halesus; species Halesus radiatus. Next base: position 32,407 of record JAHDVE020000946.1, read on the forward strand.
GGGAGAGGAAAGCGGGGAAGTACCTGGATATTCAGATGTGGTCCCAAACACGGATAAAGCTATTTCAAGCAACGAATCGATTCTGAATGGTGGTCTTTCACCAAAGCGACCTACAAAGTACCTACCACTTTCTTTGTAAATTTTTCTAAAATTTGTAATATAAATCAGAAAATCTGCTTGCTGAAGCATAAGGTAAATACCCTCGAATGGTGAGCTCAGGTATTATGAAGTTATAACCATTTTCCATTTATAATAGAATGACTAGGTCAGCTTGCAATATCATTTATGACATGAGTTACGGAGCTTTAAAGCGTCCATTAAAAAAATAATTGTGTTATATTGTTTGCTCTATATTTTATTATTGTTCAGTGAGGAAGAGTGTGGAAAATCAAGCAGTCATCGTAAAACCACTTTTCAATTTAACAATATTGTGTTATGACGCAAATGTTAGGAATAAATATCCTTGTTTAAGGTTAAAATTTACAAGTCTGAAGATGCCCGTAGCTGGGTTAAACCGGTTTAGTAAAAAAACACAACTAGAAAAAAAAAGAGAAAGTAATTGAACCATTTTATAAGGGGAATTCTAAAACTTGTTTTTTATAACCGTTCCTTGTCGGCGCTTTCAACTGAGTTGACATGTATATAATTATTTCAATATTTCTGCAAGTTTACTAAACAGATGACACACAGAGTTCATATTTTAGGGATTCTTAAATTAATTTCAGTATGTGTCGAACGTAAAAGACATAATTGTTTTTTCGAAAATTCGGCAAAAAGTTGTCCTATATATATTGACTCCTCCTATGTGAAGTATCATAACTTCAAAATCGGAACTTTACAGGTGGAGGTTTAAAGATGTAGACGTTCGGTGCAAGTCGAGTTTTTGATTGTTTTGCACCAAATTTGAGACCTTCATTGTCAAATATGTTCCAAATTTGGTATAAATCGATCAAAAGCTCAACTTACACCAATCTTCTGTCTCTTTAAACCACTCTCTTGTAAAGTTCCAATTTTGAAGGTAAGTTACTTTATGTAGGAGGAGTCGATACGTATGAGTTTCTAACTTGCTGAGTGGTACCTCAGTGATCGAGAGGGATGCAGGGTTTTGTTCGTCATGCCATGATGGTCGGTTACCAGTAGTTGCCGGCAGTCTGCCGGCAGCAATGGACGTGTTATGTGTTTAAAAAATAAATTATTGACGGAACATTGTCCAATAAACTAGAGATACAGGAAAAGAACTGCGCATACATAATACATGAATGAAGCAACGACAAAAATATACATTTGAGAGAATATTTAAGTCAAAGCCTGATCAAGGTTTTGATAGAGTTCATGATTTCTCGTATGATAATCTTCGAGATGGCGTGGCCAATGTTTTTTACTCGTTTTCAGCACATATACACAATATTTTCCTTTCTGTACATTATGTATTATTAATTAAATGTTTTACGTGAGTAATAGATGTAAACTATTCATTTTTATCCAACTTTAGAAGTTGTTAGTAAATCAAAAGGGTTCGGTATGAAAATCTAGTTTCTTCCAACAGAAGGCATCTTTTCAACAATCCTTCCATTGTTGTAGGTACTTGGTGACCAGCTTAGGTACTGGGGCTCCATTGAAGCCAGAGTTAAGTCACCCTCTCTGAATCTACTGTATGAAGGCCACAAGTACTTCAACTGTATAATTACAACTGCTTACCCTATGAAAATCACAAGTGAGCGCTACTATTGAGTGAGGTCACCATTGTCTAGAGATTTGTAAATATAAAAAGTTCTCAAATCTGTGAACAAAAGGGAAATACGTGTTTTAGATTTTATTTTTTCGAACGGTTTGCAATTGTCAGAACACAAATAACAGAAGAGCGAGATGTATTTGTTTTTCAGATATTTCAACAGAAAGTGCTCTGATGAAGAGGGGTTATAATAGTGTTTAACTGTGATTTTTTAAAATAATTCTACAATGAAATATCACCATAAATCGGCATTTTAAAATACGAATATAAGATAATTGTTCAAGACAGACATGTCTTTTTAATGACATTGTGTATGCACGTGTGACATTTGAACGTAACGATTAGATTTTTTCCACTATTGAAGTATTTATCAGAAAATAATGGGTTTTTCAATTTAATGTAGGGACTAATTAGTTATACGCAGTGGCGGTTCGTGGCCTATCTCAGTGAGAGTTCAATCGAATATTAATGAAGAAAAAAAATCCCCTCGGTGAATAAAAAAACACTTAGAATTTCCCCAGAATGTCACTGAAACCGGAAAATATTGCCTCTAATGAGTGTAATGCATGTGTTTTTCAGCCAAAAAATCCCCTAGATATATGAGAAACTTCGTTGATCCTTTTAATACATGTATATATATATGTACATACTTTTTTTTTCTCTTGATCTAAAAGAAATTTACCACATCGCAACAACAGCGATTACATTTTATCGCAACCGAGATAAAATTCGGCGATTTATTAAAACGTTATTAAAAATTATACGAAAATCACAATTTACGATAGAAATATTCGTTTTTTTTTATATACTGCCAATGCTAGCTAATTCTCGAAATACCTCAACAAAAGTAACGTCTACAATATACACTTATTAACTTATTTTAATAACAACTTAATAATCACAGAATTTTATTTTTTTTATTTAAAAATATATATAATTTCATAGTCGCTGTGCACCCGGGCTGCTTGTAGATTCCCATGATTCGCACGTCCCCCGCTGTAACGCTGTAGTATGTTCTGTACGAATTGTTTCTTAGAACAGAAAGTCCTAGGCGTGCGGGATTCATAACGCACGTATGGGATTGCTATATCTCGTCTTACAGTGGGCCGAAGTTATTGGTAGAAGTCGTCTTAGGCAGTATTGGCGGATGGGTGGAGTTTTAGCACGCAATTTGAATGGGGCGCTGTATGGTAAAATTGTAATACAAGTTTGCTGTCTTTTCTAATCTTTTTTTTATCGGAATTCACTGCACAAACTGTCTTTAGGGAAAACCGCCACTGGTTATACGTGTCTATTACAGAGTGACACATAAATCACGAGATCCATAAGCAAATATTAAAACTGGTTGTTAATGTAGTCGATAATCAGTACCGAAAAAATCGATAATAGGAGGAAAATAACAATCCGAACACTAACAAGTATAGACAATTAAACAGAACGCTGCAATTGGATAAATAATTTGATTTTTTTATTTAGAACTAGCTGATGTGTACCCGGCCTTGCTCGGGTTTACATAGTTATGATGTTGTAAATTCTTGCTTGTCATTAGGGTGACATAATTGATTTGACAGCGAAAGTAACTATCAGCGAAAGTAACTACATATAACTAAGTATAAGAAACATTCATTTGAATATTTTATTTCATTCCAAACGTTTATTTTATCAAAATATATCTAAATCATAAAGTTCTTAAGTGGGTACCTACTAGTGTTTTCCATTTTGAAAATATTCTACTAAGAAAAACCTTCTTTTGAATATGCAATCTGTGGCTAACCAGAGTGTTATATCTATGGGCTAACCTAAATAAAACATGGCGGTTCAATGTTTTTCATACTAATTTTAAAAAGTTATAGCAACAGTTTTACATATTGGATTTCATTCAAACTATTCTCTAAACCTTCCCGGCACTAATAAAACCAAACTGTGCTATTTTCAGGGAAAACGGTCCAGTGATTTTCGAGAACATCGAGGACAAACAAACTAACTTACATTGATTTATATATATATATATATAGATTTAGAATATAACTTTCGTTCTAAAATCTTAAAACATCAACAAATTTAAATCAGGTTCATTTTGGAAACTTTACACGAGAAACAAAAAAAAACTGTTTATCTTTTAAACCACATAGTTTGCATTTTCATATTTTGAAATAGGCTTTGGATCTACTTTATATACACGATAAATTAATGCAACAAAAAAATGTTTCTTTATAAAACAAAAAAAAAGTTATGCTACAATTTTGGACTGCTTTTGTTTAACGTATTAGGAATTTTAAGATCAGTCGAAGATCAAAGTTATGAATCGCAAACAAATCGAACATTCAGCTGTACATGATTTTTTGAATTTATTTTAACCTTACTATTTCTGAAACTTGTTACGATTTTTGTAAACCTCATAATTATCATACATATGAGGTTTCAGTAGTAATATATACATAAAAAATTCCAAAAGATGATGTTCATATCCCAATTTGTAAAAAAATTGACTTACGGATTTTACAATAGGGTGACGATATTAGTGACAGTTTTATTATACCTGTTGTGACTGAACTGACAAATGACTCTAGGTCCTCCATCACGATTCCAACATGATACAAACAACATTTCCGCTTGGTATGATTTTCAAATATTGTAAGGTTTTCCGTAATGCGGGAACGTCTGTCTATCTTTAAAAATAAATATAAAAGAACATGCCCATTTATAAACTAATGTATTTTTTATCTCGGAAAATCCTAATAAGGAAGACTTTGCACTAAAATATTGAGACATTTAAAATTTCATAATAAATAAATAAGAATAGAACAAGTTTTACTATGGATAACAGCTGATAGGAGAACTTATGTATGTTAATTAGAACATTTTTGGAATATTTATTTACCGAATAAATATGCTACACATGTCAGTGGTGTATTAATATAATGGTTTATTATATTACATAACACAGTGTTTTTATCTCTAGAAGATATACAGAAATCAAAATCTAAGCCCTGTAAATTAACTTCAAGATTTCTGCATATACAATTCACTCGCAAAAAGTAGTTACATAAAAACAACATCTCTTTCTCGAAGCAATTCCTTTGTTTATCTTTGACTTCTACTGAAGAGTAATCTTCTTGAACATTCCCCTTTCATAGAATTCAAGAAAACGAAGCGATTTCTTTCTTCATTTAGATTAATAGATGTCTAAAAAAACAACTTGGACGATTTTCAGGCTACTCTTGTACTGTCATTTTCTTTACACAGCGCTTCAGCAATCTTCCAAACAGGTTTTCTATAGAGTAAAGACTGAATCTCGGTTTTGTCACCCATTCTTGCAAAAATAAAAAAAATGCATTTCCCATAAGTAAAAACATATTGCCACTCTAATTCAATTAGACTAGCCTAATTACACAATTTAAAGACCAGCACTCAAAAATACACACTTTGTAGTCTGCTAACGCAAGCAATGGCACATGATTTATATGTAAATTCTATACGGGTAGTTAAAGAAAATGTCTAAAGTTTCCAGTGACAAAAGTTCTAAAACCGTAAGGTTTTGAGTTCTATTTTAAATACATGCTGTAACTTTAGTTAAAACGTCCAAAAAGGCCTTGATGGTTTTCACATTGCACCTCATTCACACATTTTAGTATTTATTTGACAGAATTTAAAAGGATACGGGTTCAACAATTTTAATCACAGGAAACGTTAAAGAATTTTCTAACCACCCGTGAAGAATTTACAGATAAATTATTACTAGTATTGCTCGTATTAAAAATTTAGAAACTGGCGTTTAACACCATTTTGGGTGCTGACTATTAACAGAGTTATTATAAATCCAGCCGTTATTTATGTGAATTTTGCACGTCCATATTAATATTCATGTATTTTTGACAGCAGATTTACGATGACAGTGAGTATCATCTAACCTACATTGTTCGTAACCGTGAATTTATTATATTATGTAAATGAGGTAGATACGGAATTATTAAATATTTAGTGAGGCCTCACGTGAATTGATTACTCCATATCTAGTTGCGTAACAAATTACTTTATTATGGTAAAGCATTTATAAGCCTTCAAAGGCATTCATCAAATTGATTCAAGGGTTTTAAAGTGTCTAAAAATCGTACATTGAAAAATAGCTATTTCAGAAGGATCTTAATGAACACGTACAAAATTATATACATGTCATCTTTGGGGATACTGTATGATGGGTTTCTTTAAGGAAAGGAAGGAGTGGAAATGGGTCACTTTAAGACCGTAGGAGAGAGGAAATATAAAAGCCAGCAAATCATTCTACAGCAGAGCAATATCGTTGCCCTAAAACAACTTTTTTGAAATTTTTGGACCTTTCGGTTAAATATGGCATTTTTTAAAATAAATTTAATCAGTTTACTATAACATTAAAACGTTTCCTCATATTCTATTTTAGGTAATTTTGTGCTAAAACTCATTTATTAGTTACAGAAAAATATTTTACTGTAAGAACACCTTGACCGTTCAACAGGGCTCTTAACAAGTTCCCGTTTTACAAGCTTAATTTATCTTACATAATAAACACAAAGAAGAAAAAATAATGAAAAATAAAGAATATAACCTACAGTAGAAATTTAATGAACATAATAAATTGTAATAATTTTAGTTACTGGGTACGTGGGAGTTGATTCCAGAATTGTGATTAGCAATCAGAGAGCTGATAACATTCGACAAATTATAAGAAGTAAATAATACCAGAATGCAGCAGTAATGACAAATACAAATATATTTTATTATAAAAATACGCATTTTGAGAGTAGATTAAAAATTTCCAGAGGATATGTATATATATACGTGCATTCATTAAAAAATATATTTAATTGTTAGTCAGTATACGTTCGCTTTTTATTCTCCTTAAACAAGAAGCTAATCATTGACCAATTTGCGCACAACAGTACTTTTTGATTTCCATGTATTGGGTATGATATTGAACAGCTTTGGTGTAGAGAGTAAGTATGAAAATTGCCTTTGAGCAAGGGATGACATGATAGAATGTGAAATTATTGGATTACTTCTAGAGTGGCGGATATCGTGATAGTGGTCTATGTACGGGTAGTGGTGACGTTGTTTTTGTGTGTGTAATGTAATTTTCCTTATGTATGTCTTACATCTAGAACTCGTATTTCTTCGAATAATAAATCACTAGGGTACCTAAAAGGTTTTTTTAAGGATGGCACTTACGGCCGTTCTTCCCAACCTTACTGAGCAACTGCTGAGCCGAAATTTTGCCTCAGCACTATTCAAATGCACAAATTCGCCTTTCCCAACGAAATTCTCAGTCAAACTTACGATCATCGTAAGTTATCCATTTTTATCTATTAAAGTTCTCCTCAGTAAAATACTAGTTATAAAAAGTGTCAACAGAGTGTCAAATGACAGCGTAAACGTCAAATGTCATAGATATCTATGGTCAAACGTCATTCGTTTGGGGAACTATTTTTTTGTACCTATTATGTATTGACAATTTTGAATATGGAGAGCGTAAATGAAGATATTTTTAATGTACTCGTAATACCAATAGCGGGTATGGACAGCAAATATGAAGACAGCGACGATGAAGGTATTATTGACAATTATTGATTGAAAATTGAAAGAACGCACGAAAGACAAACGTCAAAAAAGTCTACTTCCGTTTTCGCGGCATTAGTAAAAGTCAAGCTAACACTTTATTTTTAACATACTCGTATACGTTTTTAAATATAAAATGTTGGTGTTTGTATTACAATATTTATGACAAATAATATGTATTCATAATAAATTAAAAATTAACTCGTCTATGTTAATTTAACATTGAAAGTTTTTACTTTGAAGTAATTTTATTGATGAAGAACGTGAGGGGGTACAATTATATTTTCCATAGAAGTGGGCGAGTCCTTCATAGACAATTTAGGAAGTTTAAAGATAAAAAAAATGTTTGGAGACAGTCAAATAGAGCGAATACTTAACACTTGGCTGATCGACGGCTCAGATTGATTATTCGAAAAGTTGGGGAGAACGGCTGTTAGTGATTTTCATAGTTGATCAAATATTGTTTTGGCACATCCGCCCCATCCCAAGGATGCATATTCTAGTAGAGAATTACACATGGCATAGTATATTAGTTTCAGATCTTCTACACAGGGGATATTTCTAATAGAGATGAATAGGTAAATAAGTTTTCTGACCTATGTGGAAGTAGAGATGATATGTTCGTCCTATCAGAAATTTATCTATGATCCCCAGATACTTTATACCACCTACGCATTCTAAGTTAATATATGGATAAACTTCTACAAAAATAAGTAACCGACCAAAATCACGTGGCAACTTAGAAATCCCTAAATTTAAAACGATTGCTTTTCAACTCCATTACGCCTATCAAGGTATAAATTTTTTTTGCCCTCCCGTATAAAATCAAAACAGAAAAAAACTATAATTGTTTCAAATCACAATTCAAAAATAATAATAAAAATAGTAATTAAAATTTTTAATTTTTATTAATTTTTATAAAACTCTTAATTGTAAATAATGTATATAAATTTAAAAATAAAGGCAACATATCCTCTAGAAATATTCGATCAGGTCTTTCGAAATATGAATGTACTATCTTAATATCTTGTATGCGCCTTATTGTTGTATTTCTAGTATCACGTACTTTTAGTCTTTCACTAACATATTCTTGATGTACTTTATTTATTCACTACTGTCGCTAGATGGCAGTGCTCCGCAACTCAAACACGAGAAATCTTTCTCTATTGAGTTGGGCATTTTTTGTAAAATAAATTTATACTTTTTTGTAATTAGCTATTATATCTGTACTATTAAATGTTATATATATGTAATTCTTATATTAATAAAAAAATAAAAAATATATATATATATATATATATATAAGTAAAGATAGTTGGGTTATTGCAATGGTCTACAAAAATGTTTAGTATTTCCTTGGATTGTCCCACTTGAGTTGCACTTAAACCTCTAAATTTAGTTTAATCAGTGTTTAGTGTAAGGAGATTATTGTCTAGCCATTGTTTGACCTTGTTTATACCGATTTCAGTTTTGCCACAAACTTCTTTCTAGTTTTTGCCTTCAAATAAAAAGAATGTTTCATCAGCAAAGGTGATCGGCAAGATTACTGTTACATAAATCATTAATAAAAATATTAAACAAAATTGGTCCTAAAGTACATCCTTGTGGTACACCAAATTTAATGTCGGCTGGATCGCTTAAAGCATCATTAATATTCACTATTTGGCTCCTGTTTTCTAAATAGCTACCCAACCATTTAAGTACCTGTACACCTATGAGCTGTAATTTCTTCAAAATAATTTTTGTGCGAGATGATTTCAAAAGCTTTGGCGAGATCCAGGAAGAGTGCGATGTATTTTCTACCTCCGTTGATATTATTGGAGATGATTTTTATCAGCTTACCATTAGCATTTTCGGTACCTAATCCTGGTCGGAAACCGTATTGTCTATTTGAAATGATTTTGTTATTTTCAATGTGTGAGCAGAGACGGATCTTAAAAAATGTTTCGATAACTTTGGAGACAGAATTTAGCAGAGACATTGGTCGGTAATTTGGTAACCGAGATTATTCTCCATTTTTATGAAGTAAAATAAAAATGGAATGTTTTAAATGATTGGGGAATATTAGAATATATCACACAGTTTTTTCAAGATATCCCACTGTTGCTTTGGGGCGATGATATGTAGTTCAAAAAATAAGTCGTAAATACGATCATTTCCTGGGCGACAAATGTCAACCATGTACCAAGCTAATGAAGTTAGTTCTTCAGGACCTTCCTTTGATATAACAAAACAATAATACGAGTATCTTAAAGGAATAAGCAGATACTTACATATTTGTCGAGCATCCAGCTGGCAGGAAAGATGAGAGGAATGTAGGTGATCATGTAAATCATGGAGGTCCAGTTGACCCAGATTGCGCTCACATTGTAGTACTCCATGATGACGTCGGCAATGATGGAGTACTGGATCCACTGCATGGCGTTGGAGGCCGAGTACAACACGAAGATGGCCAGAACCAGCCATCGCCTCGTGTACAGCTTGTACTCTATCGGTTTGCCCAGGCTCTTGATGGCGTCGGGCGTGCTGGGCTTGTCGGGGGTCTCAGCGTCGAAGTCGTTCTTCATGGCGTACGTGGAATTGGTCGTCATCTTGACTTCTATTATCTTTCCCTCTTCTATCGGTCGCGCAGCCGTTCAAGGTCGCGATGTTCTTGACTCCGTTCAAAGTCACCCGAACTGGGTTTACTGCGGTACTGCCGGCTCGCGGCTAGACGCGGCGCAGACAGTCAAATATTTGGTCGCGTGAACCGAACCTTGATAGCTTCCCCGACAACGTGAATTTATTCAAATTAAACGGAATCAATAATCGGCTGATTTAAATCACATCATCAATCATGACGATGCGTGCTAAATTTAATATGGTCTTTAAAAAGGGTGAAGAACCTTTAAACAATATAATCAAAGAAAAATATCACATTTATTCACAGCATGTATAATATTTAAAAAAATAATAAAATAAGTGACTTTATTGAAAAATAAAAACAGTTAGCTTCAAGCAGAGCTAAAAACTCTCACACGATCACTGATAATAAATAAACAAACACAAAAACTATTTTTAAAATTCGTGTCGAGTTTGATCCAAGGTTTTTCTGCATACAGATTCGGTTGTTTTCAAAGACGAGGGAACTTCTTGACAAACGGGAAATTTTTGATTCTGGAGCGTCTGCAAATCACAAAAACACAAACAGTTTTAGAAATCACAAAAACAAAATGGTGACTTTTCTAATTTTTTGGCGGCAAATTATTGAGTTGTGCGGCGCGGTGAGGACACGCGGACTCGAGCGCGCTTGGAGTAAGTACTAATAAAACATGACAGCTAAATAATGTGATCGATATTTATTATAATTGGTTCGTGCCACTTGGAGGGGTAATGGAGAGGTGGCGCGATCTCCTTCCAGAGCAGTAATTTGGTCACTTGTTAAGCGGACATCCACGCGGCATGCCTGGCGAGCCAACACTAAACTAATACTAAAATTCAAACTTGTACCATGAATACGAAGTACGAAGCGAAACCGGCATCAGAGGCAAGCCAGCAGACACGTACAGCGCGGTATTCGGTGACTAACTACTCACCGTCATAAGGTGCATTTACTGATTGCAGTATATAGGTACTACCTGCAGCATAGACTTAGTCTGACAAATAAATGTGGAATCAAATAGAGGGCGCTTTATTCGTTTAAATTGCTTTCAATGGCAACACCAAGATGGTTCAAAGGATTGTAGTACTGAAGTATTCAGAAAAAAAATCCTTTAAATGTCAATATCAAGATGATTCAAAGGTAAAATAATGTAACTTTATAAAAGCAGTACGGTTCAATGGTTCATGCACATGTTTATCACGATATGCAGTCGGTACTGCACTATAAAGTTGTAGCAGTCTCGCAAATAATTGTGGAAAAAAGTAATTGCGTTGCAATCGTTTAAGTTGGTTTAAATGGCAACACCAAAATGGTAAATGGGTAAGAGGGTGTACACCTAACATTAAAAAAAGAACAGCGATCCGAGAGCACATTTTTCACATTGTATGTGCATGTATACGTAAACGGGATTCAGATATGTGTGGTACTTTCAGAAAGAAAATGATTCTATTATATTATTATTTAAAGTAAAATAATATTCGAATTTGATATTTTTAACGCTTTGTGAATAGTGTTTTAAATTTGAGGAAAGTATTTGAAAAAAGTCATTTATTAGATGTTAAATTAAAATATAAAGTAAATATTTTGACGGGATGCGCATTTTTTTTCGTACTGTACGTTTATTAATACACTGATTTCAGAATTATTCCTCCCTATCTAGAGTTAATAAAAATTTGAGACTTTCGTTTTACAATTGCTAGCACTGGTTTTGTGCACTATTTTTTTCATTGAATTTTAGCTACTTGTTCAGGCGGTAGTCATTTTTTATATTTTGGTAGATGATTTTTGTGTTTAATCTCGACCGATTTTTTTTATTTAAATATTATTTACACTACATTAGATCACATATTTATTGGTTGTCCCTCTCTAAACAAATATCCTATATTCATATTTATTGGTTGTCCCTCTCTAAACAAATATCCTATATTCATATTTATTGGTTGTCCCTCTCTAAACAAATATCCTATATTCATATTTATTGGTCTAAACAAATATCCTATATTCATATTTATTGGTTGTCCCTGTCTAAACAAATATCCCATATTCATATTTATTGGTTGTCCCTCTCTAAACAAATATCCTATATTCATATTTATTGGTTGTCCCTCTCTAAACAAATATCCTATATTCATATTTATTGGTTGTCCCTCTCTAAACAAATATCCTATATTCATATTTATTGGTTGTCCCTCTCTAAAAAAATATCCTATATTCATATTTATTGGTTGTCCCTCTCTAAACAAATATCCTATATTCATATTTATTGGTTGTCCCTCTCTAAACAAATATCCTATATTCATATTTATTGGTTGTCCCTGTCTAAACAAATATCCTATATTCAAATTTGATGTTTATATATTAAACAGTGGTGTACACAAAATATTTCTGATCAATTTTATTAATAATTCCACCACACAGAAATTATACATTTATTGTAGAAATTAATAAATATATTTGCCTTCCCTCTCTCTACAATTTAAAATGATGGACAATAACAAACACACTTGAAGTGCGAAAGCCATAAAAAAAATATTTATTCTTTGTTATTTTAAATGAAATACGCTATTAGAGACCTAATGTTTTTTCAAATTAAGGAAAGTAGAAATAACATCTAAAATATTGAAAAAAAAACACATAAACTTATCCAATTCACATACATCATTCAAGCATCAAATATGTTTTATTACTATCGGGTTTAATTCAGGTCTGAAAGGCTTAAAGTAACGTACGTATAACGACAGAGAACAGAACCACAAATTCTCCAAAATAGAGCAATTCGAATAATACTAAAGCGATATAGATATTCAAAAGTAGCTAAAATGTTAGAGGAATTAAATTGGTTAACAGTGAAACAAATGCTGACATTGAACGCAATGATTTTTACACATAAAATCAGAAACAGCTTGTTACCAATATATATTCTACAACAAAATTATTTACAACATGGACATTCATAGACATAATACAAGAACATGCGAGGAAATTATACTTCAGAAAAAGAACAAAGCTATACGCAAAACAGTTTATTTTATAAAGGGATGAAATGCTATAATGCTCTGCCGGACCCAAAATTGCACCAATTAATAAATTTAAAATATATAAATTGAAAATACACTTTGTATATACCACTTTACTTAAAATATATAAATATTACTACATGTTTCGATAGCAATGCTATCATCTTCAGGAATAAATGAATACAATAAAATAAAATAATAACAAATGAATAGTATTCATTTATTCCTGAAGATGATAGCATTGCTATCGAAACATGTAGAAATATTTATATATTTTAAGTAAAGTGGTATATACAAAGTGTATTTTCAATTTATATAATTAATAATGATGCCACAAAGTTACCAAGCATTTGAAGAAATTATAAATTTAAAATAGATTGTAAAAAGCAGGTAAAGCAAGAAAAAATCCATTAGTTTTTAAATTATCATTAGCTTGACGGCCTCCATGGTCGAGGGGTAAGGCTCTCGACTACGAATCCGAAGGTCGCGGGTTCAAATCCCGGCGTGCGCAAGTAATTTTTATTTAATTAATTTGTGTTGTTTCACAATTAATTCATTTAAAAATAATATGTAGTATATTTGCGCACGTTCCAGAGTGGAAGATACTCCCAGTATCGCCCTGGTGAAAGACCATTCAGAATTGAAACGTTGCTTGAAATGGCTTTTAGCCGTGTTTGGTGACCAGATCTGAATAGCCAGGTATTCCCAACCTTCCTCTTCCACTTCTCCTTCCCCTCCCCAATACCTTCAGCCTCACAACATTCCCCAATTGGTAATGTCATAGTCTCACTGGCTCCAGACGGTTGGGAGCAGTTGGGACTCTTGTGAGGTATTCATATAAAAAAAAAAAGATAAAAAAAAAGCTATATCTAAAGTACCCAATTAAAAATAATTAGTTACGTGTAATAGCATATAAGTTATAATTAGTTATTTTGTAAACTTAAATGTACTAATAACTCTAATAACTAAAATAAACAAACAAAAAATTAAGTAAGAGGTTAACCGCCCTACCCATTCGAACGTACGTGATACGGCCGCTATATTATCGCCCGAACCCAACAAGCCGAATCCCGTACGTTCAGGTACAAAAAAAGGTAAACCCAAAACCCACAAAACATTCGTATATGTCAAGTTTGTTCTTACGTCATCTCGTTTAGTATTTCGAGGTCAGCCGAACTTAACGGATTTGTTGGGGTATTTTCGTCTCTCCCATAGAAGTTACGTTACTAGTCACAAGTATCGTTATTGCGGAATCTAATGAAAAAAACCGATGTTTTTTTGCCTACTTTTTTAATAATAACCCAAAGAACAGGCGGTTAAAAACGTTTAAAAAGGAGTTATTCTGTAGAATTCGGGATTCAACCATAATCTCACATCCTAATGTGTTATAATTTGTTCCACAATTTGCTTTACTCAGTGTAGTCACAATGAAAAAAAAAACTGTATTAAATTTCTACACCTTATTGTCAAACTGTACTGCAGTCTAGAGTTATCTATGAATGAGTTGGGCTAGTATCTAAAAACTGGGACGAAGAATCAGGAACATCTAGATAAGATAACCTCGACACAGGGAACAACGAGAAGTAGGTTAAACATTTTTAGCACATGAACTAGTGAAACACGTCAAATAGTTATTTTTTTCTGAGGAATCGTTACGCATTACGCAAGTCTCGCATGACACGCGTTCGTTAGTATATGCAAATCAGAAATTTACTAATTTTCATATTCAATTGGGCCACCATTAACGTTAGTCATTTTTTTACTCGCGTACGTAACAACCATTTACTGTATTCACTGAAGAAATAAACCGATAAGTGGGTTGTGGGCGTGTCTGCGTGTCCAAAGTAAGAACAATCATATCTTATTTCGGGCAAATACTCTTAAATGACAATACCCCCAGCTCATGACATTTGATGGCAACATACTACTCTAACGCCCTCTAGCGACCCGAGTTGTACGAATTGTTTTTTTCATACAATTTAATAGATTTTCTGAAAAACATATTCTTAATAAATTAGAGAAATCGAAAATTTTAAAACTGAACATTGCCAGCATTTGGACAAAGGTACTCGTGCAATCAAATACCATAGACGTCAAAACATTGCCAATATGCTATACTACCGCCTCTAGCAGCCCGGCCTATAGGCTTCCAGGCAGTAGTGCTATTGTGATAAATATTTTACTTTTTTTGTAAACAATTGAGACATTGAGCGAACGGCGAGGCTTTAAATGTTAATATAATCCAAAAAAAGTTACTGTTTTATTTACGAAGCATATCTTAATTATAAGTGTATATTCATAGGTATTTTAAATATATAAAATAATTTGCAAAATTACTGCCTCAACAAAGGCTAGCCTAGTGAGGCGGGTTATGTGAAACGTCAATTATAACTGTTATATATTATTTTCTATTTTACTTTATAAACCACTGTACACTTACATTATTATATTACATCATATGTCTTTCAGTTAAGTTAAATTTAATTACAATAAAGATAGTATTATTATTATTATTATTATTATTATCATCATTATTATTATTTAATTTAATATGTCAAACCATAAAGTGACTGCTTTCTACCAAATATACAGTCAATTTCATTACCTAGGTGTCGAAATGCCTGGTGTCACTTGGCGACATCAGTTTTATTTGAATTAAAAATCACACTGGGGTATTTTACATTGGGTGAAATTATTATTTGATTGTTTTATTTTTATTTTTTATAAT
This sequence comes from Halesus radiatus, assembly GCA_022606495.2. NCBI lineage: Eukaryota > Metazoa > Arthropoda > Insecta > Trichoptera > Limnephilidae > Halesus > Halesus radiatus. The sequence continues at coordinate 48,114 of JAHDVE020000946.1, forward strand.
TTATATATATACATACATATATTTTTAAACAAAAAGAAATATTCCCGGGTTACGAATAACATGTAAACAATATTTTACAATCTTCTACTACCATCACACTAAGCGGAAAATGTTGCTTGTGTCGCGATGGAGGACTTGGGTAGCCGAGGAATTGAACTCACGATGTCTGGTAGGAAGCCGACGCGATGCAAACTAAGTCACTTATCGGTAATTTAACATTTTAAACATTTAATATTAATGTGTAATATAACAAATAGTTAAAAAAAAAAACCTACCGAAAATTCGAAATACATAGCGGAAACAATATTGTTACATTGTGCTTGAATACAAACGGAGTATTGAATGCTATAAGTCTAAACTAAGACTTTAATACGCATAGTTTACATCCGCGCTGTGCAATCAGGTTCCTTATAGAGTGTCGGAACATTCCATATGGCGTCTTGTCTAAGTTTTTTTGACAAAAAACGGATATTTTAAGGTACAAACATAGCTCATGATGTAAATGACGTAACTACCTAGAAACCAGTGTAAATTTCATGACGATAGATCTCATTATTCGAATATTTTTACTGCTTCAAATATCACACAAACATCGCTGCTTTATTGTCAAGATGCTTCATGCAAATTGAAAGGGGAGTATTGAAATAAAAGTAGAGTAACTTCAAGGGTTTCATAGAAAGGAATTCAGGTTGTTTCAGAATTGCAAATACCAGTAATATGAAAGACTCGGTAGGTGGGTTACAGCTGAAATTCTCGTTGAATCATTAATTTTGCATTCGCGTCTGTCCCGGTGTGATGTAAGGTATAAATTATCCCATCTGCCTACTCACGCGGAGACTTGCAGATGGGTGATTTAATTCAGTTGTTGGCATGCTATTATTTATTAACCAGGAAAGTGTCGCCCGCCAAACGGGGAAATATGCGATCATCTAACTACAACCTAGAGATGGCCGGATGAGAACTGTGATTTATTTTAATTCACGCACGCTGTGGCAAGAACAGGGCCGAAATCAGGGAAATTATATCATAACGATTACAAATACGCAAAACCCTTTAGGACACGAAATGAAATCTTTACAGGACACGATGGAAAAACTTTACCATTCGTAAAACCAATTTAAAATCATGATTTTTATATGAGAGTGAATTTTTTCCTGAAGTGATGTAATTTTAGAATGAAAAATAGTATTTTTCAACTAAAATGATTTTACCATATTGCCACCTCAAAATTACGACACCACTTAAAAGGAACATTCCCAAAAATTGTGGCTTGATGGGTTTTACCTATTTACGATCGATAACATAACAGTCGACACATAATCATGTGAAGTAGAAGAAACTATGAAGCTAATGTAGTTGTTGATGGAAATTGTTGTAAATTACCAAAATCCTTTAAAAAGTACTTGTAATAATCATTGGCTTATACATAGATATAGGCATTATCAGTATTATAGACCTGTAATTAGTGGACCCCTTATTCTTGAAATTAAAATAGCCTTATTCGCTGTTACAATTATTTTTTAATGAATTTCCAAACCACACAATGCGAGCAATAATGATTAAGGAAATAACTTTATGTCTATCAAATTTGACACACGTGTAAAATACAATATTATACAACAGCTGATCAGAGTTTCGTTGTCAATAAACAGTCAACCAACATAATAGTAATTGCGAAGGTAGTACAGAACTATCTTAACCCTTCTTTGCCGGTGCTGTCAACTGATTTGACATGTCCCTGATTATTTCAATACCTCTGTAAATAAATTAAACACGGAGCTCAAATTTTAGGTGATCCTCAGCATTACATTAACGTATTGGAAAAAATAAATAAAATATAAAAGCATTTAACGAACGCGAGAGAAAAACACGTTTTGTCGAAAAATCGGGAAAAATTTTGTTAATATTTATATCGGTACGTATGTTGATAAGTTTACTTGCAGTGAGCGAGAGGGGTGCGGGGTTTCGCTCACCTGTTATAATGGATGTATCATGCGTTTTAAATTCTATTCACATCCATCAGCACCGCGCAGTGCAGAATAGCCTACATTATCTATGAACATCTTCATATTACGGCGTACGTAAGCGTAACGTATCCACGGATGCACGGGAAAGCACCGGCCGAGATTATCGGCTAGAATATTTTGACGTGCTGGTGGCTGCTTGCGAAGTCTACGCCTGCGCAGATAGAATGAATACATATCATCATTAGAGGCAGATATTGCTAAAACCGAGAAGATGGATACTGATAAATTGATCGATTTGGTCAGGGAATTTAGGTTATACAATAATAATAAATATGGGAATAGGATTATAAAATCAAACAAACATGTTGTGGTGGGCGCTAACGCTCAGTTGAGAGCCGTAGTCGCGTCTGTGATGTGTTGCGCGGTGCAATGTGAATACCAACGTCTGTGCCGTTCCTGCACTGTGCTGTTCTGAGCCGACATATGTGAATAGGCCTTTATGCGTGGCTTATGTTTTTTCCTCGTTTACTGCACTTACACACAATATCTTACTCATTTTTATATGTACATGTGTATCTACTATTAATAAAATAATTTAAGTAATATATATTCATTTTTATTCAACTTAAAAATTACAATATTCTAAAAGTGTACCCTTTACGCTGAGTGAACAGCACCTGATATCTAGGGATTTTCCAGCATTGCGAGGGAGGGGTTTTAACCTGGGCTAGGGTACTACAATTAACTACAATCCTGGGTATAAGAGATAACACTAACATTAATATGATGATAGTATTCTTTGAAGTAAACATTCGAAAATAAGTATCACGATTAAAATCCAAGCAAAGAAACCCGTCTACCAATAAGGAAAAATAGTATTTGCATCATCTAGGTACCTACCTCTAATAATATTTTAGCCAGTTATGCTACATAATCATAAAAAAAATTGTTAAACCACGTGGTTTAAAGTTTAAAGCAAAACAAGAGATTTTAATTAAATAAAGAATTATTATACCTTGCAACTAGAAGATCAGCATAATAGTGAACATTGATGAAACGTGTAAAAAAATTAAGGTGACTAATGAATTTAATGATTACGTAGAAGGAAAATAACATATCAACATTTGTTATATATGTGTCATAATTCCGAGTATAATAATATTATTATCTGTGTATGGTGTGTTTAATACAATGTTTCACTGGCAGTAAAATTTCTGAAAGAAGAACAACACGTCTACCATAAAAAAAGATAACGTAAAGAATTGACACGTTTTCAAAGTATTTACCACGAGGGTTTTCGGTTATGAAGACGTGATGAAACAAAACCTTAACCAAACAAATTCTAAGTAAGAATGACTATAAGGAATAATTAACGTGGCATGTTTTATTTTATTCATTCAGCTCGGTTTAAGGCTCTTATCGTAGTTATGTTATGCATCTCTTTCCGGAACTAACAGGTGATGCAAGAATAGGGTTGCCAGTCCATCTTTTTCGGCTCGAATGAATATTTTAGAAATTTGTTATCTTAATTTTCAGATATATCAATCACTCAATCAACACGTTGAAAGCGCCAGCAATAACACTGAGGAATGCCATCTCTGTAGTTCAAGGGAAAGTTAAAAGCATGATTCATAGCCTAGAATAAATATAAAGTACAGCGAAGAATGTTCACTTACCATCATTTTCAATTTTTCGATATGATTTTTGTTGTTATGTTGTATAACGAAAGTATAATTATTATATATTTTTTCGACCTCCTCCGATCTTTTAAGTCTACAGAGACCGTTTTGGTTTCAAATTGTAGCATATTTAGTATAATTTATGTAAGTACACAGTGGTTTTGCCGAAAAATTTGTCCTTCGGGGTCAAAATGACAAAAACTCTAAAATAATAGTTAACAATAGCACTATGACAAATTTAAGAATGTTTTTACAGCTGTATTTAGGACACTATCAGACTACAGAGACAGTTTTGGTTCGAGTCAACATTTACAAAAACTGAATAAAGGTTAAAATGTCGCTGTTTTTTGTTCTAGAAGTCTGACGAGGTCGAAAAATTGGATTTTTCATTAGGTCTTCATCATTTACAACATATCAAAAAATCATTAGGTAGGGTGTTCAAAATTACTAGAATATTATGTCCGTCAAAATTATTATCAATGTTAGATATATTGTGGTGATGCTGCCGATAGCTGCGTTAAACCCATCTTCATATTGCATGCCTCGTTTATGAGAAAAAAAGAAACGCTAGAACAAAGTTTTTAATAACCGAATAACGGCCTATAGAAATATAATAACGTTTTTGACTGAAATGTACGAAAGAATGCAATAAATAAAAAAAAGTCGAAAGCGAACATGTATTTGCTTAATACGGATTTGATTATCTTATTTAGATTTTTAGAAAAACTCGCAATTTCTTATTGTCTTTATAAGAATGGTGTATAAAAGAGTTTCCTTCCTATTTTAAGCTGATTCACGCCTTTTCGAAAAAAGTTTTTAGTTTTATTCTTGCGTATTATATAAAACCACGGTTTTTCATTTGTACTGTTTACACAGAGATGTTTTTTTAAAAACTTTTATTTTAAATGTGTTGTGTTCATTCTTCGTTTTAATAAAACAAAAAAAAGGGTAATTTTTTTTACAAATTCAACATCTGGCAACCCTGCGAGATGTTAATGTTAGTTATGTTACAAATGTACATATTTCGATACCGTTTTATGGTTCGACACTTCGCCACAACTGTGCCGGTGTATGACACACCTACACCTATCTCACATTCGCGAAATTTCTAGGAACACCCATCGGCTGATGCGAGTGGAGGGGATACCAAATTTCAGTCGAACGGCTGACTGTCCAAACATCGCGCGGGCAAAGAAATTATATGACCGGAACGGAACGTGTTACGTAGTGTGGTGGTAGAAATACATTTTGGTTTGATGCAGGCGGCTTAAGTTGAACTGTAGTAATAAAATCGCGTTTAAAAATGTTAATATGAAGCTTTACAATATAAATCAGTAAACAGACATTGTTAAAAAATGATCGTGTATTGTGGAAAAATAATAAGATATTTTACACGTGAGCAAATATGGTGTTATTTATTTTGGAGCTCAGGCGACATGGGTCCATTTTTGGTACTCAATTACCATAGCTTAGATAATCGTTTTAAACAAAATTGAAATTTTAACATTTACATAGTTTTGGTGGTAAAGGAGTAAAAAAAAAATGTTCAAGTAAAAATAAATATTTTTATTAAATGTATAGTAATTTCACCTAACCCTACCCTAAAAAATACCTAAATACAATTTTTTTTTGTTATAATCAAATATTATTAACGTATTTATATTGTTTGCACACAATTGTCACAAAAAAAGACTTCAGTACATTTATAAAATAATAATTTATAGTTCGTTTTCATAGTTAAATTAATTCTCAAAGTGATAATTTTTTTAAACCCGCCAAATCGGTCAGAATCTGAGCAGTAAGAAGCGCGGGGGTGCGTGCTATTACACGGAATTAATTTAAACAGCGGGAATTTACGCGCGAGTACCCGCGTCATGTCAGAAGCCGCCGATCCAATGAAGCCAACCAAATAGGGCGTTTTGATAAAATGGTGTTTTAATAATTTTTAAGTAATGATTTACAAGTTCTACGAATAATCATAAATAATAAAATTTATATATTCGGAATCGGCGTTTGTTGATCTACATGAATACATATTTTTTAAGACATAATATTTTTCACTGGCGTTCCTTATTGTAATCCCCAGATGATTTTTAAACTTTATTTACCTAAAAAAAACAAGTAAACATAATCTACAAGCCTCCCAATTCAAATATTTTGGAAGCCGCTAGAGATAGACGCTGAATCATAAAATACACATCACACGAAATTGATCGTTGTATTTCCTAAGCTGGCAATCACTGAAGAGGTAAACCGATAGAAATTTATTATGGACGTATCCATGTGCCCGAAGTGAGCTCAATTTTCCCTTACTACTGGTGAAATTGATATAAAATATCGAAATTTATCGTCGAATTTATAATGAAAATCATATTTCAATCAAAAACGTTTTCTATAAAATCGGCCTTGACCACATTGCACAGTGTATAGTGTGTTTGTACATTGTACTGTGCATAGTGCATTTGTACATTCTACTGTACATAGTGTGTTTGTACAGTGTATATTGTACTGTGTATAGTGTGTCTGTACATTGTACTGCACATAGTGTATTTGTAAATTTTACTGTGTATAGTGTGTTTGTACATTGTACTGTGTATAGTATGTTTGTACATTGTACTGTGTATAGTGTGTTTGTACACTGTACTGTGTATATTGTCTGTGTATAGTGTGTTTGTACATTGTACTGTGCATAGTGCGTTTGTACATTGTACTGTACATACATGTTTGTACAGTGTATATTGTATTGTGTATAGAGTGTTTGTACATTGTACTGTACATAGTGTGTTTGTACAGTGTATATTGTATTGTGTATAGAGCGTTGTACATTGTACTGTACATAGTGTGTTTGTGCAGTGTATATTGTACTGTGTATAGTGAAAAAGTGTCAGATTATTAATTATTACTCGAGCCGGCTCTTACGAATTAATGTTACGTCGACACAGGGGGCGCTGGTTATATAATGTCGTATCGGGTTGTCACGAGTAATATATCAGACCTTGGTATACTAAGTAGCTAGCCACCTAATGGAAATGTCCGCAATATCAAGAGTTTTCCGATCCACGCGGGTGGTTTGTTTTAACACTCTTTTATGAAGTGGAATGATTTATTGAAAGAGGAACCACGGTGACCCTTGATCGTGCATCCGACCCAGAAGATTTCAATTCTAGGTCAAATTTAAACGGCCACTCATGAGCGTGCATAACTTTAAAATATTAAAAATGCAAATGGGAATGGACATACATGACAATTGTTGTGTTTGCAAACTGTGTTCATGGATTTTTTTTAAACGAAAGAAAAGTGTTTAAAGCATATTTTAAACACAAATAATAATACCGAAAAAAATCACGATACCTGGGGCATTTTTATTTCATTTTTTTATGTTTACGAATAACCCTTTTACAACAATTTAAAATGTTCTATTTTTGTTTTGCCGCCAAAACGACATGTTCGTTTTGTTCATGAATTTGGCCATGTTGACGTAATTCCAACCAAAGTCAATGACAGCCGTCTTACCAGCCAGTGGCGTTGAATAAATCATAATGACGTTTTAGCCAGTTCGAACCGTTTCAGAATGTGCAGTTTGAGATCATTTTTTAAAACAATAATTATGGATGAAAATAATTTAAAAAAAAAAAAAAAAAAAAAGTGGGATGATCAGATTCAGAAAAATAATCTTTAAAAGTTCCACACATTTTTAACGCCTTTCCATAGTATGTGAAAATACCCTATTGAGGTTGGCGCATAGACAACTCATTATATTAGCTTATATAGTACGTAATTATGTTGTTTTAATGAAACAAGTTCCTAAAAAAGTTGTTAAAACAGAAACACAAGTTACCGGTGATTTGACCCATCTCTTTCAATTGATTCGACATGTTTCTAATTATTTCAATATTTCTGTAAATATAATAAACACGGAGTTCACATTTTAAGTGTTCCTCAGAACATATTTATGTTTTAGATGAAATCGTCTTTTTTAAACATAGTAATCGAACGCAAAATAAAAAATAAAATAAAATGTTTTGTCGGAAAACCGCTGCGTTCGTTGATAACTTGCCGAGTGGTGTGATGGTAAGCGAGATGGGTACGAGGTTTTTCTCACCGTGCCACGATGCGCAGTCGTCAGTAGTAGCCGGCTGTAATGGACGTATTATGCGTTTCATGGGTGGCTGATGTTTTTTCTACGTTTTTAGCAGTTATACACAATATTTAACTTATGTACGTAAATGTCCTATTAATGAAATTATTTACATAAGTAATAAACGTAAACTATGAATTTTTATTAAACTTAATAATTACAAAATTCCAATTGTACAGCGCCAGAGCTTGTGGAATTGTCTAGCACCGTAAGGGTTAAGGTTAGAACAACATCATGAAAACATTTTATGTCGTATAAATTACATTGATCTGTAGGTACCTAAATAGATATCATAAAAAAAAGAAAAATTAGTGCATCGACATTATTTTATGAAATATCGTTGAACAATTCATTTTTTATTTACTATTCATGTATCAGATTTTTTCCGTAATTTCAGAAAAAATCTCAAATATCTTTTAATAATTAAAAAAAAATTATATATAAAACACAGTGAAATAAATGTCGTTCAATTTTTAATTACTAATTATTTTTATTGAGATTTAAAAATAGGATAGGCAGAGGTCCTGGGTTCGTGTCCCAGATGCGACTGAAATATTTATATTTTCTGTCGTTTTTTTTCTGTTTTTATGTTTCATTTAGGCTATGTTAATATTATTTTCTACAATGATTAAATAAATGTCGCCCTAGATATAAGTACAGAAATCGTTGATCTGGGTCAATACTAGCCTAACCTAACTTCTGGAAGCCAATAAACTGTCCACATTATTGCCTTTCAATAATTGATACCCTATTTCTGTCACTTTGACGAGCGTCGTAATACCATTTCAAATAAAGCTGAAACATCTTTCAATATTGACACTTATATTAAAATCGACACGTGTTGTGTTTGAGTATTTTTTTCTACATTAAGAGTTCAGTTTGGAAAAAATAATAAAGTCGTTGACATAATCTGTCAAAGGAAAATATTCTAGAAAAAAATCGTAAACGTTTTATTAAATAAGGTTCTTTTGCTTGAAAGTTCCAGCCGCGAATTATGGCCAGACCGGAAATTAAAATCACCCTTCATCTTCAGAGTAAATCCTCTCTTTGTTGGAGGATAATGATAATCGCCAACTCCGATTAATAATGAAGATAAGTTCGGATTATTTTATAAATTTATTAAAAAAACTTTTGATGGAACTTGAGGGACTTGGTAAGAACGTCTCAGAGGGAACGATCAATCATATCGCTTAATGTAATGGAGTAGAGTACGCAGTTTCTGAATTGGGCCGAAAAGCTACAAAAAATAATGTGAAAGGATTAGAGAAAGTGAAAAACCGTTTATCCAAAACGTTTGCATTCAAAGTTATCTGTATAGAATTGCTCTGAGTAATAAAAAAAAATACTGCTTTAAATCTACCTCGTAATATTAAGCAGACTAGGTATTTATGTTTATTATTTGTTTTAACGGTCAGCACCAAAAAATACGAACTTTGCAGGTTGCTAACACAAGAAATACTACGAATGATTTATCTGTTAATTCTATATGGATCGTTAGTAAAATGTGTAAGGTTTCAAAAGTTAAAAACCCTTAAATTGAAATCTTTATAATTCCATATGAAATACGTTAATTTAACGTAAAACGTTTAAATTTGCTTTGACTGGACTTCAAACTGCACCTATTTTTAGACATTTTAGGACATATTTCATAGAAATTAAGGATTATAGTTTGTGAGCGCTGGCCTCACTACCTTCTTCCTAGTGGTAGATACCCTCAGTATCGCCCGGGTGAAAGACCAGAAAGACCACAATTTATAATTGAAACGTTGTTTGAATCAGATCTGAATAACCACGTATTTCCTAACCTTCCCTTCCCCATCTCATCCCCCTCCCACTCCCATCATCCTAACAGCATAACCCAATGTCATTTGGAAATCTTGTACGGTATTCACGCAAAAATGGCATGTATTGTCAATTGTTTATTAACCTTTTCTCCATAATTGAAAATAAAATTATTGGAGTACATTCATATTATGCAGTTACATAAAAAAATATGACTCTTATATGTGAACTATTATAGGTACTCTACAAATCATGTATAACGTAATGATGTATTTTATTATAATGTGCCGATATATATAAATAGATATGTTAAAAAGCACTGCCTTTTGTATATATATAACATGATTGAAGTATCCACAAGAATATTCATTAACCCTACACTCTTAAACTAAGTACCTTTCAGGTGATATTTAACGAAAAGTGCGCTTTTTTATTTCTTTACATTAACTCCACACGGGGAGCCCCGAGAAAAAATTCCCTCACTAGATATGTCATCTTTGGGGATGCTGTGTTGAGGTTTTTTTAATAAAAGGGAAGATATTAAGTTCTGGGAAGAAAAAAAAGTATGAGGGATGGGTAGGAATATGGGGTCAGTGTATCTAGGAGGGACGGACGTATGAATTCATCCATCCCATTGTAGTGCAAGGCGATGGGTCAACAGTCAGGCTGGAGAGGTCAAAGGGTCTCCCTATAGCGGCCTCTACCTATCCGGCCTGCCACGCAGTATGTTGGTAGATGCATATGCCGCTAAGACCTGGATAAACCTCACCCCAAGAATGTGAGCATCCCTGCTACGTCCATAAACGAAGCGAACCACCTGGGGTGAAATATGGCAGAGGTGTTGGTCATCCACTAAATGGTTTCCGGGGCGGCGGTACTCATACCCGCCTCCCAAATTGTAAATATAAGTTATCCATGTAATTCTTATAATTGTATTTTCAAACACCTACTTGTATAATGAAACCATATTTCATTGTTACTATTGAGGACTGATTAATGATAATATAATAATATTGAAGTTTAAAAACAGTTGAGGCAAAAAATGGCAACGGAAGCTAATACATAAAAAACTGAGAACTGATAACTTTTTATTAATAAAATTAATAAATAAATATCAACGTGTTTTAGAAGCGAAGAACAAATATAAAACCAGCTTTTTATACTAATAATAAATTAAAACAAATATATTTAAAATAACAAGGATAAAGATGATATTTTAAATAAATTTGGGGTCCATAAATGAAATTGTAACGATTGTAACTTTTTTTTATATAGGAAAGGCTTCAAGAAATTCGAATACTATAGTTTAAGGAGCACCTAAGGTGTTTAAGTAATAATTATTATTCCGAATTTGCCAACCATATTTTGGAAACAAATCATTCTTTTGACATAAAGGTTTAAATTTTTAACATACGAATACAACTGATGTAAATACATAAAAAAAACTGAGAACTGATAATTTTTTAATAATAAAATTAATATATAAATATCAACATGTTTCAGAAGCGAAGAACAAATATAAAACCAGCTTTTTCTACTGATAATAAATTAAAACAAATATATTTAAAATAACAAGGATAAAGATGATATTTTAAACAAATCTGGGGTCCATAAATTAATTTGTAATGATTGTAATTTTTTTTTATGGGAAAGGTTTCAATAAATTTGAATACTATAGTTTAAGGAGCACCTAAGGTGTTTAAGTGCTAATTATTATTCTGAATTTGCCAACCCTGTTTTGGAAACAAATCATTCTTTTGGCGTAAAGGTTTAAATTTTTACATACTAATACAACTGGTGTACAATTAGATAAATTAGTAATTTTAGAAATTACAAAATAATGTTAATAGTAAATTAAATATGAGTTATGTCAGTTACATACTTTTATTTTCACATTAATACCTATATTTAAAATATTATTAATATAAATAATAAATCATGCCTTAATATTTTCATGAATTTATTTATAATAAAAAAATAAGTATTTATATTTCTAAAATTTCTAATGTTATGTACTTAAATTTATTATTTAATATTTAATAATAAAAAAATAATAAAAATGCAATATTTTTACATTACTTACATACATTCATTACTTATTGTTAATTTTTGTATAGATTTATAATTTGCATATTCTTAAGTTATTATTTGTCTTTTTTTGTCATTATTTCTTAGTATATTCTATATCCTGATTAGGGAAGCTACGCTTCCGAAACATGTTGATATTTAAATATTAAATAGTTTCTTATGCAATATAAAAATTTCACCACAAAGTAATTTTACCTTTATTGAAAAAGTGATTTTAACAATGCTTTATTTTCTTAAATCCGTCATAAAATACTGTATTAGAATATATGATTCATAGTAGAATTTCATCACGCTTCGACCAATAACTACAGCATCTGGAAGGCAAATAAAAAGATCGGGTTATAACTTTATCATGAGATTGGATAAGTTGTAAGATATTCGTATCCTCCAATATTGATGTATCACAAAACTTTTCTCGCAATACATAATTTAATCTAATCAGATGTCAATAGTGAGAACTTGCCAATATGTTTGATAGGCACTGATTAAAAATAAAATATAAACACCTCTCAATTGTAAATTGTAATCAGCAAATAACAGAAATCTGATTGTATAAAGCAGCAAAAACATTATGAAGGTATGTTCTGTTGTCGTGAAAAGTTGCAGCTTTTTCTAATTTATTTTTATTTTTATTCTAATTTATTAAAGTATTTTTAATTTTTATTATTGTGGCAGCTGTTTCGGCGTTCAAGGCCATTTTCAAACTGCGGTTAATCCACATTGTGACGACCTATCTATATGATTTTATTCCTCCCACACAATTCAAATTTGGACGGGTTTTTAAAAATAATGATTTACTACCGATTTAGTTAGAAAATAATTAATAAAAAAAATTCTATTCTGAGAGGTTTTTACATTTATAATGTGTTTCCCCGTATTTAAATGATAATATTTTCTTAATTGATTAATTTAAATGTGTTATATTGTTTGGATAATTTGAACATACTGAGAAGCGGTGAATATATAATTTTCCCTACTTTATTAATTAATGTTATATTAGGATCATTCGTTCGTTGAACGTAGAACTTGAACGCCGAAATAGCTGTCACAGTAATAAAAACTAAAAATACTCGCAGAACTTAATAATAACATTATTAAAATTTGATTTACATTAAATTTGAAAAAAAAAAAATTAAATGCAGTTCTACGAATTAAACATAAATAAAAAAAAACAATTAATATTTTTTTAGATACCCTTAAGGCAAGGCTTGATAATATAATTTTTTTTCTGTAATGTTTAAATAGTTCAATAAAAGCACAAGTTATTTTACGTTAAAACAGAGCCATGCAAATTATCAGAGAATTATTAATATTAGGTATGATTAAGAAGAAAAAAAAAGGAATTGTTGCAAGTCCATGCGATTTTGGGAGTTCGATTAGTCCAGTTTGAATAACGCCGGGAAAAACGAAAGTAATTTTAAAGTACTTACCAAAGCAAATTACTTCATCAAAACAGAAACGATAATTATTTTCAGATCTCCCAAGAGAGTAGTAATAACGTTCGGGAGTGAAAGCATTTCTTTCCCGTAATACTAATAAGATCGCATGATTGATTACAAAAATAATATACTTCTGTTTATTTGAGAAAATAATACGACCATTCTTATTTATGTTTTGTATAAATAGACACGAGAAACTGCTCGGTAAAAATATTACTTATACAACTATTTGTTTCTAAATAAATACGAGAAAAATAACACGTCTTCCAAATTAACTTCTTTCATAAACAAAATAAACAAACTTAATATTAAAGCGATAGTACTTATAGGTTTTTTTTATGTAAATTTAATCTAGTACCTATAACTAGTAGTTTTTCAATTACGCATTTTTCTAATTTTTTCTTACGTTAATACCGCACATAAGTCCCAACTGCTCCCAATCATATTAGTGATAGCCAGTGATATTATGGCATCCCCCAATTGAGAAATGTGTTTAGGCTGAAGGTATTGGGGAGGGGAAGGAGAAGGGGAAGAGGAATGCGAGGAAATACCGGGCTATTCAGATCAGGTCCCTGAAATGTGGCTCTGTGCCCTCTGGTTGGAAAAAAGCGGTCATTCATCCTATACCTAAGAAAGGTGACCGCTCCAACCCGGCCAACTACCGCCCCATAGCGATCACATCAGTTCTGTCCAAGGTGATGGAACGTGTGATCAACGACAAACTGCTTACATACCTCGAGAAGAACAAAATCATTAACGACCGCCAGTATGGATTCCGGCGGAACCGCTCGTGCGGTGATCTTCTCGCGTATGTGATGCATGTTTGGGGGCGGTGCCTGGAACGTTATGGTGAGATTCAAACGGTCTCACTGGACATTTCTAAGGCCTTTGACCGGGTTTGGCACCGAGGACTTGTCAACAAACTGCCTTCTTACGGACTTCCTGTTTCCTTGTGTACGTGGATTGCCGACTTTTTGAGGGAGAGATCGATTCAGACGGTTGCTGATGGTTTCATCTCTTTCCTCGCATTCAATAAATGCTGACGTAACACAAGGATCGGTTCTGTCCCCGACATTGTTTTTGTTGCACATCAATGACCTCTTGACATGTGCATCAATCCATTATTACGCGGATGATAGTACAGTCCATGATTGATTTTTGTTTGACAAGCCCCCAAAGGGCACACAAACTCCAACGGCTCGGTGGGCTTTGAAACAGAGAATGGACAGTTACCTTGAGAGGGTCTCCTCTTGGGGTAAGAAAAACCTCGTCGAATTTAATGTTTCAAAGACCCAATCATGTCTGATTACGTCTAAAAGGGATCGAAATGACAATCTAGTCTCCTTCAATGGAAGCAATCTTCCCAACAAGCCCTCCATTGATATGCTTGGTGTAACCTTAAGTGATCAGCTCAGGTATGAGGTCTCCATCGAAACCCGAGTAAAGTTAGCCTCTCAGAAGCTGGGCGTATTGTACAGAGCCCGCAGATACTTTAATAGTACACAACTGCTGACCCTGTACAAATCGCAAGTGCGCCCCATTGTAGAATTTGGCAGCCACCTCTGGTCGGGAGTCCCAAAATATCTGAAAAAAAACCTTGACTCTGTGCAGAAACAGGCGGTCCGTTTGATAGATTCGCCCATCTTAACAAACGGATTGCAATCTTTGGAGCACAGACGTCAGGTGGGAATGCTGTCCTTGTTCTACCGGTATTTTAATGGAAGATGCTCCGAGGAACTAGCGTCATTGATCCCTTCGGCACCGGTGCATAGTCGGGAAACACGCCAAACGCGCGCCCAACATTTGAATACGGTTGACATTTGTCACATGAGAACGGGTCGCTTCTGCGACTCGTTCTTGTGTTCAACAGCTCGGCTGTGGAATGATCTGCCGGCCTCTGTGTTTCCTCCATCCTATAACATGGGTCTCTTCAAGACCTAAGTTCACTCCTTCCTATCCTCTAAAAGATCCTCCACACAGCATCCCCAAAGATGATATAGGCCTTGAGGGAAATTGTTTCCTCCTTGGTCTCCTGTGTGGAGTTACTGTAAAAAAAAAAAAAAAAAGGTCACTAAAGACAGCTAAAACCCATTACAAGCAACGTTTCACTTCTGAATGGTGATCTTTCACCAGGGCGATACTGAGAGTATCTTCGACTCTGGAACGTGCGCAAATATATCATGTATTATTTTTAATGAACTAATTGTGAAACAATACCAATTAATTAATTAAAAGTTACTTTCGCTCGAGGGCAATTGAATCCGCGACCTTCGGATTTGTAGTCGAGAGCCTTACCCCTCGACCACGGAGGCCGTCATGTATGTTATTTTTATTAATATATTAATCATGTTACGATTTCTTATTTTTTATAGGATTTTGAATAACAAGCACCCGTTAGTCAAACTACTGAAAAGCACTTTATCGGGACTTTTTGTATATATACTTATATTTTGTAAAATTTCTTAATGTTAACATTGATTTATTTCTAGCTTTTTCAAAGGTTGGTAAAAATAATTCCTTTGTTAAAATCGCTAGTGTAGTTGTGTTTTAAAATATTATGATGGAAGCAAACTAACAATTATTGATAAAAAGTCAATAGATGTATCATATAAATAAAAAATCGAATATTAATCCGAGACACTGTCTAGTTTGCAATTGTGTTCGTAAAGGACTTTGTAAACATCATAAAAATAGCTGCCAATAATATGAGATTAAAAATGGAACATAATATTGACAAATCTTCAGTTTGAGATATGATATCGATGAAGATGACATAAATTGAACTGGTCTCATTAGCTAAGTTGGTTAAGCGGTTGCCCCGGATAGGCAGAGGTCCTGGGTTTGAGTCCCAGATGCGACTGAAATCTTTTTTATTTTCCGTTGGTTTTTCCGGTTTCATCTTTCATTTAGGTTATGTTAATATTATTTTTTTCAATGATTAATTATTGTTCAGATTATTTTTCACTGCAGCAATTTTTGGTTCAAAATCAATGCATTTAATAAAGAGATATTATGAAATAGGACGTAACATAGGACGATTTAACACTCTGTTTTTGTAAATATTAAAAAAAAAAATTCTTTATTGAGTTAGTTTATATTACACTTTATGTATATAAACTAATACGTACTCGTACATTGCTTATAATATTATATTTTGTCAGTAACAATTATTTTTAAATACATTCATTCTTTAGACTTTTCAGGCCTCTCATGATACATTTTCAGTCCTCTATACATTAAGCAATTCCGTGCCTCCGTTTTTCTCATATGCGGTAATGTAATGCTGTTTATGTTTTCGGTCTCATAATTACGCATTTTTTATTAAAGTCAATTTCATCAATAAAATATTTTGGCATTTGGTTAATCGGAAAAAAATGAACACATAGCTCTTCTCCCATTTAATTGATTTTTGTATATTTGCCATTCCTTAATACACATCTCGTAGCTCTTTTTTGAATCATTTCTATCTTGTTTAGATTTCCTAGAGCAGTAATCTAAATGTGGAAAAACTATAGTGGTATAAATTAGTATTATTATTTAGTTTATTTCTCAGTCTTCCAAGAAAATGCCCTTTGTTCTATCCCTTTATAGCACATATTCAAAATTTGCTGTTAGAGTCAATTTTTAATCCAATATTACACTTAGGTATGTAATTTCATTTACTTTTTCAACATTTTCATCACCAATCGTCAAATTTAACCCTATGCTCTATGTGTTTTATTGTCTATTTCCATATATTTTGTTTTGCTCATGTTCAGTTTCAATTTGTTTGTATATAGCTATTTTGTTATATTTTCTACAGTCAAAAAATTCCTTAAAATATTATAATTTGTAATGCTATTATTAATGAATACTGCAAAAACCAGGATTTCAGAGCAACAAATATCTTCAGTCACTTCCCGGTGAAAGATCGCAATTCAGAAGCGAAACGTTGCTTGAACTGGAATTAGCCGTGTTTAACGACCATTTATAAATAGCAATAGCTACTTTATAACCCTCCATTTCCCACCACCAGCTTCTTCAGCCCCGCAACCAATGACGGTTTTCTCTAAACTGCATTTGTGCAGTAAACTTTCCATAAAAAAGAGAAGAATACACAACAAACTTGTATTATAATTTTATCACACTTTACAGCCCGCCTACTGCCCAAGAGCTAGTCCGAAATGAAACACAGACGTGCGTTATGAATAACGCACGTATGAGACATTCTGTTCTAAGAAATAGTTCGTACAAAACATACTACAGCGCTACAGTGGGAGACGTGCGAACCTTGGCAATCTACAAGTACCCCGGGTGCGCAGCGACTATGGGATTCGATAATCCCAAATTTGTATCCTAAATAATATTTAGAACTAAAAACAGATTTTTTTCTGTGATTATCGCGTTTAAAATAGGTCGATGTTGCTTTTTTGTATTTCTAAAATTTGATATTTAAAAAAAAAATGCTTTAAACATTATATTCTTTAGCTACAGACGTTTTAATAAATTGCGGAATGTTATCTAGTGTTTTTTTTTATAGGTTGTGAAAAAATTTTATCATTATTATTGTGATGTGATAAAATTCCTTTAGACCCAGGGAAACATAGGCATATGGAAAAGACCAACGTATTTATATGTTATTGGATATTTTTTTATTAGATCGAAGGATTTTTTTCCCCTTTATTAACATTAGATTGAACTCCCACTGAGATAGGTCACGAACCCCCACTGCTACACTATTCGCAACATAACATACCCCAAGATAGGATTAAATAAGTCCACTCGCTAAGAAATTAGAAGGGCTTGAATGATTCACCTCCTGCCACAAGAAAACTCTCACAAAAAATGTGCAGACAAGATAAATTATTGAAAAGTTTTTAAAGTTTTTTTTATTATATAGCAGTGGAGTGCACAGAGTTTTTTTAAATTAGGAAAACAATAAATTATGTTATGTTAAAAAAATCTACCAGAGACGTGGTAAATTATCGCTAAGAATGGCTAATGTGCCGGCTTTAGCCGATGTTGCCTTGGATTACCTAAGCTACGTCAAATATCCGAATAATCGCTTCGTTTATGCCTATTACAAGTAAATTACTGGGTATATAAAATTTCCATAGTTTTACAACCGCACAATTGCATGAAAAAGGCCAACAAAATGTTTATGATCATTTTTTCATTAGTTAAATTGTACTAATTTATAGAAGTACCGACAGATGGCACTGATTGATACATTTGCAGGCTACACGTGTGTACCAATCACGCACACATGTACATTTTTGTGTCGAATGAAGACAACTTGTGAGATGGTGGTCATTTTGCATTCTTAGTTTCTGCCTTTGACACCCTATGATTCGATGTGGCGCGCGGGCGCTGCGTTTCTTAGTTAACAAGAAACGCGTGTTTTTTAAAGTGTATATTAATGTCTTACAATAACTTAATACATTTTCAAATTATTCATATTTTTATGTGAGGAAGATAGGGTAGGCAGCGCTTATGTCCCTGCCTATATGGACGGCACGTCCCTACTATATGATTATGGGAAGAGGGTTGTTTTTTAAAAGCACGACGTAGTGGGTGTGCTTCTATAGGTACACATTACTATGGTCATACCTAAAATCTACAAATATATACAAATGGGAAACGAAAAAAAGACTTGAGTGGAAATATCAGACTGATCAGAAGGAAGGATATCTTTTTTGAATTAGAATGCTAAAAATGTTTGGCTATTTAAGGGTTGCCATAAAACATGGTCGACCAGTCACCCATCGTGCATGTTCGAGATACCCAATCGATACAATATTATACTTCACATGATATGGCGTGAGGCTTGTATGCTGCTGCTATATTGATAAAAGGGATTACAACCTTTCATTAATAATATAACAATAATAACATAAGAACAGAATAATAATAAGAACAGATAGGTAAACGCGTGTGACGTTAGCGTGAGCTTCTCATACAGCTTAAACGTGAATAAAAAGATGAAATTTTTTTAAATGAAAGAAGTTTTCTGTTTAAGCCACTTTATTTTATTTATATTTATGCATTATCGACCGGTTTACGTTGAACTCAAGCTTCATCAGGAACGTACACATATAAACTAAATGAACATACCGAGATATATCATGATGAAGACATTGAAAGTGGGGAAAAGACATATTATATCAGAGTAGAACAGAACAGAGCATCAGAGAGGGAGCGGTAGAGGGGTAGATAGATGGGAAGGGGAAGGGGGGGGGGTGGAAGAAAGGAAACATCCTTAAAATATGGCATTGGGTTAAAAATCTAACTGTATATTAAAATTTTGGAAATTATTATTTTTTAATGCTTCCAAGTTATTAAGGCGCAAACCTGTTCCATTGTTATGTATTACTTATACTCGCACTCCTATATTGTTATCAAACGTATGGTTAGTATAAATAAAGTGTTCGGAAAATTCGGAAAAAACCTGTACTTGTTAAACATCTAATGTTCTTATACTCTAATGTTACGATTCTCGCGGTTTTACCTATATAAATTGCCGGGCAATTGTTACAGTTAAGTTTATAAATGCCAGAATGGCTTAATCTCTCTTCTTTATCTTTACAATTAATTAAAAGTTTGGCTAAGTTATTATTGGTATAAAAGGCTGGTCTTATTTCTGGTGGAAGTTTTGACGGCACAGGGAAGAAAATTTACTTATATACAAAATTCTACGCCATTCGGGAGTTAAGCCGAATTTCAATAAATATTTTTTTCTATAATGGTCTACCAACTAATAATAATATTAATAAGCTTGAAGGCGTTGAAAATAATTACGTTGCTTTCTTAAAAAAATATAAGGTTTAAGAAATATATAAATTCAAGATTTGTTAATATTATTCTCCATTTAAAAATTTTTTTTTATCCCATATTATTGGCAGCTATCATTATAATGATTACAAAGTTCCTAAGGAACACAATTGAAAACTAGACAGTGTCATCCGATTAATATCAGATTATTTATTAATATGAGACGTCTATTAACTTTTTATAAAAGCCTAAATTTGAGATATGATATCGATGAAGGTGGCATAAATTGAACTGGTCTCATCAGCTAAGTTGTTTAAGCGGTTGCCCCGGATAGGCAGAGGTCATGGGTTCGAGTCCCAGATGCGACCGAAATCTTTTAATTTTCTGTCATTTTTTTCCGTTTTCATATTTCATTTAGGTTATGTTAATATTGTTTTCTGCAATGATTAAATATTAAAAATGAGGTTTTTAAATCTCAATAAAAATAATTAATAATTAAAAATTGAACATTTATTTATATTTTTATTGTGTATTAAAGACTGTATAAGGATACAAGTTTGTGAAGATACCCTATTGGGGAGGCTTTGAGGAGTAGGGAGGGGCAGGCGATGGAAAAGAGGAAGGTTGGGAAGTACCTAACTATTCAGATCTGATACGACTATTGCCGTTTTAAGCAACTTGCAACGTTTCGGTTCGTAGTAGTGGTCTTTAACCAAGGCGCTACTGACGAGTATCTTCCACTCTAGTAGATATACCTATGCTTAGTAATAAAATATTTCAAGAAGAAGAAAATTGAATGTCTGCGATGCGAGGGGTGGAGATGGAGATGAGGGGAACAAAAAAAAGTATAATTTATGAGAAAAATGGAGGGTTATTAATAATTCAGAATAATTTGCAGTATTTGCACAAAAAAACCTTCTCATAAGATATGATTTATGGGGTATTTAGGAAAATAATAGGCCGGCCGTAATAGAGATTCCTTACAAAAATCTTGACTTTGCCCCCGGAGACCACTTAAAATAGATGAAGTTGCCAAATTTGGCAAGATGATTTATGCAAAAATTGTTCGAAGAAAGAAGTATTCATGTAAGAGCCAAGAAACGCAGCTAAAACACAAATTATTACATAATATTATATACTCGTATCTTTTCGATGTTTCTATTGTTTAGGCGAGCTGTTAAGAGTGGAAATTAAACGCAATGCAGGCATCAAGAAAATAAATAGTCAAGCCAGAACAACTTTCTTTTTTATATGAAAATGGTGATCTGCAATATTAAAAAGGTAGTATATATATATGTATGGTCAACCCAGAACCAAAACCTAGCCTCTAAAAAATAAGGTAGCTGCTTAATAAAAAATACTGCTGGATCGAAAGAATATTCGAAATGTGGTTCGTGAGAAAAATAAGCTTTGAATTAAATGGATTTCTTGGATGGATGGATTCATATCCGATTCACAAGTTTTGAACCAGTTGAAAAAAATACTGGAGGAGCTAAAAACATCCATCGTGACAAAGGGACGTTTATTAAGTTTTCACCAAAAAGACAACTTGAAAGTTGATTGAAAAAATCAAGGAATGAACAGCCACATCAATGGAGACGTAGACACATGCCACAGACAGGAAAAAGAGTACCAGGAAGACAACTTTGAAAGTTGAACGACAACATCAAGGGATGGACAGCCATGTCAATGGAGAGGTAGACACATGCCACAGACAGGAAAAGGAGCACCAGGAAGACAACTTTGAAAGTTGAACGACAACATCAAGGGATGGACAGCCATGTCAATGGAGAGGTAGACACATGCCACAGACAGGAAAAGGAGCACCAGGAAGACAACTTTGAAAGTTGAACGACACCATCAAGGGATGGACAGCCATGTCAATGGAGAGGTAGACACATGCCACAGACAGGAAACGGAGCACCAGGAAGACAACTTTGAAAGTTGAACGACAACATCAAGGGATGGACAGCCATGTCAATGGAGAGGTAGACACATGCAACAGACAGGAAAAGGAGCACCAGGAAGACAACTTTGAAAGTTGAACGACAACATCAAGGGATGGACAGCCATGTCAATGGAGAGGTAGACACATGCCACAGACAGGAAAAGGAGCACCAGGAAGACAACTTTGAAAGTTGAACGACAACATCAAGGGATGGACAGCCATGTCAATGGAGGTAGACACATGCCACAGACAGGAAAAAGAGCACCAGGAAGACAACTTTGAAAGTTGGAACGACAACATCAAGGGATGGACAGCCATGTCAATGGAGAGGTAGACACATGCCACAGACAGGAAACGGAGCACCAGGAAGACAACTTTGAAAGTTGAACGACAACATCAAGGGATGGACAGCCATGTCAATGGAGAGGTAGACACATGCAACAGACAGGAAAAGGAGCACCAGGAAGACAACTTTGAAAGTTGAACGACAACATCAAGGGATGGACAGCCATGTCAATGGAGAGGTAGACACATGCCACAGACAGGAAAAGGAGCACCAGGAAGACAACTTTGAAAGTTGAACGACAACATCAAGGGATGGACAGCCATGTCAATGGAGAGGTAGACACATGCCACGGACAGGAAAAGGAGAACTAGGAAGACAACTTTGAAAGTTGAACAACATCAAGGGATGGACAGCCATGTCAATGGAGAGGTAGACACATGCCACAGACAGGAAAAGGAGCACCAGGAAGACAACTTTGAAAGTTGAACGACAACATCAAGGGATGGACAGCCATGTCAATGGAGAGGTAGACACATGCCACAGACAGGAAACGGAGCACCAGGAAGACAACTTTGAAAGTTGAACGACAACATCAAGGGATGGACAGCCATGTCAATGGAGAGGTAGACACATGCAACAGACAGGAAAAGGAGCACCAGGAAGACAACTTTGAAAGTTGAACGACAACATCAAGGGATGGACAGCCATGTCAATGGAGAGGTAGACACATGCCACAGACAGGAAAAGGAGCACCAGGAAGACAACTTTGAAAGTTGAACGACAACATCATGGGATGGACAGCCATGTCAATGGAGAGGTAGACACATGCCACGGACAGGAAAAGGAGCACCAGGAAGACAACTTTGAAAGTTGAACGACAACATCAAGGGATGTACAGCCATGTCAATGGAGAGGTAGACACATGCCACAGACAGGAAACGGAGCACCAGGAAGACAACTTTGAAAGTTGAACGACAACATCAAGGGATGGACAGCCATGTCAATGGAGAGGTAGACACATGCCACGGACAGGAAAAGGAGAACTAGGAAGACAACTTTGAAAGTTGAACGACAACATCAAGGGATGGACAGCCATGTCAATGGAAAGGTAGACACATGCCACAGACAGGAAAAGGAGCACCAGGAAGACAACTTTGAAAGTTGAACGACAACATCAAGGGATGGACAGCCATGTCAATGGAGAGGTAGACACATGCCACAGACAGGAAAAGGAGCACCAGGAAGACAACTTTGAAAGTTGAACGACAACATCAAAGGATGGACAGCCATGTCAATGGAGAGGTAGACACATGCCACAGACAGGAAAAAGAGTACCAGGAAGATAATAAGTTACATGAGTTATTATTAAAATGGTTCACAAATTATTCAAAATTAGATTTAACAGAAAAATAGTTTAAAGTAATCAGAAACAATATTATGACATGAAAAAAATGTTAAGGCGTGTTTTAAACATTGAGTTTGTCATGTTAAAAATGTCAATATCACTTGTATATCCCATTGCTATGTAGTATTATGTAGTATTATTATCGTACTAGGTACTAGCGCATATCGGAACCCGCATATCAATAAGGTAATACAGCTGATTAACGATACTGCACCGACCGTTAACATTTTCAATACACATACTAAAATCAATGAAAAAAAATTTAGAGCTGTAAAAAATAATTTTAACAAAGAATTAAATATAATTAAACAGATTGTAATAAATAACGGATGTTAGTAAACAGTGGAGAAAAATATTGTTTTTTTAAATAATAATATTTCAAATTTATTAATTAAAAACATCCCAAATACTATCTAACCAGCTTGTTATACAATTAGAAAATAAATATTTTAAATAACAAGGATAAAGATGATATTTTAAATAAATCGGGGGTATATAAATTAATTTGTAACGATTGCAACTTTTTTTACATAGGAAAGACTTCAAGAAATTTTAATATTAGAGTTAAGGAACACCTCAGGTGTTTAAATAATAATTATTATTCAGAATTTGCCAATCATATTTCGAAAACAAATCATTCTTTTGATATAAAGGTTTATTTTTTTTACATACAAATACAACCGGTTTACAATTAGACAAATTTGAAATTTTAGGTATTAGAAAAAAAGTGTTTACATGTATATATTAATAAAGTGGTGAATACAAAGTAATTTTTAATCTTGTAAGTTAACTAATGTAAGAGTTCAATTAAAACTTTGGAACCGTTGACCTTGGCAGGATCCAAATAATTCAAAATAAGCTTCCGAATGAACTTAATATGTTACACATGTTGTAAAAGATAACTAAATGTGATAACTTCATCGCAGGCTCGGATCAAACTACACACTTACCAAGGTGGAATGGAGGTTAAACAGTGCCAAATGGAGAAATTATACCAGGAGAGATTAGAAACTATGTAAATCCCTCTTCACTAACTCAACTCTATTAGGTACAGGCAGACGTGCACCATTTGTATAAAATACACCTTTCTTTAACGAATCCCCAGTCTACGCTCAGCAATTAAAGTTCTCCTCAGTTGGGAATTACCGTAGACGCGCTTGAATGATGATAATTCATTATCCTTCACGAAACAGAACTTTTGATCAAAATAACAAATAATATTATCACTCACGACCAACCTACGTTATATACGACGGAGAGTACAGTTTGATGACAAACTAATTATTATGCTTGAAGAGTCAGGTAGATGAAGCAGATATGTATTATAATAATATTGGTTTATTCTACATCAACAACCGCCCTTGTAGTGATTTTTCACAGGAAAATCATGCTTTAGACATTATCCAAATATTATCATTCGCACGGCTTTTATATGCGTGAAAATATGAGGAT
Organism: Halesus radiatus; assembly: GCA_022606495.2. Lineage (NCBI taxonomy): Eukaryota > Metazoa > Arthropoda > Insecta > Trichoptera > Limnephilidae > Halesus > Halesus radiatus. The sequence continues at coordinate 73,048 of JAHDVE020000946.1, forward strand.
CTGAACATGACGTACGACCAGTTAATAATGTCTGAATCATGGAGCTAAATCCTCAGCTTATCTAGGTGCGTCATTTAATAGTGATTACTTGAATTGGGTATAGAAATTTTGGAATCGATTCCCACCTATGTTCGAAAAATTGGTTTGCTCTCGGGTATTTTGACAACGTTTTCCAAGTTAGGTTAACTAAATTGTCACAGCTATCGTAAGGAATCTATCACTGTTTATAATCATTTTTACGTATACTTATTTTTATGCTTCACACGCTCTTGTGTCCTATTCAAATTTGATCAATGTAAGATAGACTGGAAACAAAATTCTTGCTTAAACAGACTATGTAATAATTACATTAATATGATATTCAATGTGAACTTCTTCAATTGCGAGGTGAATATACTAAGGAACACCATAAAAGAGGTTTCTTTGACTTGTTATAAGTGATTTTTGTTGTTGTTTTTTTTTGGTAATTCTGTCATGAATTTAATTTATATCTTATTATTATGATATGTGAACATCATTAATTATCACCTGAATAAGAACTCCATAAAAACGTTTTTCCGACTAGTCACGAGGGATTTTTGTTGTTGTTGTTGCTTTATATAATTTTTAGTCGTTGTTTTTAAATTAGATAATTCTGTTGTGAACCTAACTTAATTTATTTTGTGTTACATCTGATTACGATCTATTCTTTTAATATATTTATGTGGACAACTTCAATTACCACCCGAAGAAGAGCTACATAATAAAAAAATTCTTATATTTGTCATGAGCGATTTTTTTGTTTTGTTTTTGTTTTATATAATCTATATAAATATTTAAATGAATGTTTGTCTGTCTGTCCTCGATTTTCTCAAAAACATCTCATTCGGTTTGTTTTTCTTAGTGCAGGGAAGGTTTAGAGAGTAGTTTGAATGAAATCCAATATGTAAAACTGTTGATAAAACGCTTTAAAATTACTATGAAAAATATTGAATCATGTTTTATATAGGTTAGCCAATAGAGATATATCATCACTCTGGTTAGCCACAAATTACATATTCAAAAGAAGAAGGTTTTGTTTGGGTAGAATATTTCAAAATGGAAAACCGAAGTGAGTTTGTGAAAAAAATAAAGTTTTGGAATGAAATAAAATTTTGAAATTAATGTTATCTTTGTTTAGAGAAAGCAGATTGTTGTCAAATCAAATATGGCACCCAAGCGACAATTTGGAATTTAAAACTTCATAATTTTATTCCAAAAAATTAAATAATTGCGAGCAAGGCCGGATACACATCAGCTAGTTTGGTTATAAAAATAAATTTATTTTTATATCGTGTCTTATTAGAGGTAAAGTCACAAGGAGGAAATCCTTATTGGTTTTATCTCTGGGATATACATGCACAAAATGATGTAATGAAAACTGTCGATTTCCCGAAAATAATTAATGGGTTAAAGCACAATTTAAGCCAATTAAAAACGAAGTTAGCATTTTTATGGAGTTTATTTCCATGCTAACGACTGGCAAATAAACAGGCATACTCGAGTACTAAAAAAAACAATGAAATTTCTCGTACTCGAAAGTAAGTGACTTTTCTTAGCTGTTTACATAGAACCGGAGCGGAGTTTTTGAAATAAGAACGAGATTCGCAGGCGGAAGGAAGTGAAAAGGTCGGCCCTTTGGGAACTCTCGCCACAATTGGCCCGGAGATAAAATAAAGATACCCGGAAACATTAATTTCATGAAACAAGTCCCGATACGATTTTTACATTAAAAGAGCTGTGTTTTTATTTGACGACCTTAGTAGCAGAATGGTATGATACTTTACTCTGACCCTGAGTGCTGGCAAGTTAAAAACACTAATTTATATGAACTATGTTACAGGTTAGACTCGGGTGATAGATTAAGCGTATTATTGCTCTGGTGATAGATTAAGCGTACTTGCCATGGCTTAAGCTTTAGCTATGTTTAGTAACTAGATCCGAATAGTCAGGTAATTACTGATCGTCATCTACCGACTATCTATTCTCCTTCCATTTCCTTTCCAATTGGTGGTGGTAGACCTACTGGCTCCAGACATTCAGATTCGTGTGTAGTATTCACATACGGAATACCCTAGAATAATAATGTCTACAAACTAAAGTGGAATAGATAATATCTTAGGCCAATGCAGTCATCAACTATACATTTTATACTTAATTTAAGCAGCTGCCATACCTATATGGTAGCTGGTTCAATGATAATTCACCACACGTATTAATCGCCACACTTTTATAAAAGTGATATAAAGTCAAGAGTATACAAAAATACTGGAAAAATAACTCAATCTAATCTAATCCGGTTAATAAATTATTTCTAAATTATTGTTATTTTTTAAATTTATATATAACTAGCCGATGTGTACCCGCCTTGCTGGGGATTTTTTTTTAGAATAGATTTTGAAGTTGTGAAACCTTGCTTGTTGATTGGATGCCATAATTGATTTGTCAGCTAAAGTAATGCCTTGTGATGACTATTACTATCTCTAAACAAAGAAAAATTCTTTTGAAAGTTTTATTTCGTTACAAATATTTATTTTTTCCAAAATATAATTAAATAATAATGTTCTTAAGTAGGTACCTACTTGTGTTTTTTTTTTAAATATTCGACCCAAACAAACATTCGTCTTTTGAATATGTAATCTGTGGCAAACCAGAGAGGTATATCTACGAGTATGAACTAACCTCAATACAACATGGCGGGTTCAATGTTTTTCATACTATTTTTAAAACGTTATTCATTTGGATTTCATTTAAACTACTTACTCTCTATACCTTCTCAACACTAAAAAGAACCAACTGTGCTGTTTTCAGCGAAACCGGTCGAGTATTTTCGAGAAAATCGAGGACGAAGAAAGAAACATTATTTTTTATATATAGAGAAGATTTAAAAAAATTTGAACTGCGTTAGGTTAGATTTGATTTTAAGGGTAGGATTTTTGTTTTCTTCATACTATTGACGACTTTATATCACTTTTAAAAAGTGTAACACACGTGTGTTGATTTGTCCGGTCACCATCGCAACTAGTGTTAATGGGAACACAGAACTTACGCAGATGCATTGCTTGCATACGACATTTCAAACTCGTTATTCGTCTTTTAAATTTGAGTGAAATTGAAAAAAACTTTATTTTATATACATTTAAAAAAATGCTAATAACTGTTATCGTCGTCTCAATATGGCCTAAAAATAATTTGAAAATGGCTTCGAGCGCCGAAACAGCTGTCACAATAATAAAGATAATTATTTGATTTAATTTAAATTAAAAAGAAGATTTAATTGAATTTTACGAATTAAACACTAATTAGGTAATCGTTTTTAATACATACACCAACACACAACCCTGGGTATATGTTATTCGCATCAACTATAATTGCGCGACCTATAAAAAATACCAGAGTTTAATGTGTTGTAGACTTGTATGGAAACTGTTTTGTTATTTAGAAAATAAAACAACGAAGACCAAATTGGATGTTTCTATACATCTTTCCACTTTTTGCGTAATAAAAAATATAACAATAATATTGTTGAATATGAACTAGAAACTGTAATTTTGTCGTCATAATAAACTACAATTTGCGCATTCTTGTAAACTTTAAAAAATTTCTACGAACGCTTGACATAGGTATTAGATTCAGATCTACTTTAATAATGGGATATTGATTTAAATTATGCAGACGAAAGTTAACAAATTGAAATGAAGCGATTTAATTGAAAATCCGTCGAAAGGAAGGTATTTAATTTGAGAGTTAAGCCTTGGTCCCATATTTTGGTGAGAAATTAACCGTATTTAATTACGGACGTTATGAATATTCTAATTAATTGAGCTTAATGTACCCAAGTAACATTAATTAAAGCGTTAAATTAATAATAAAATATTACAAGGTAACCGTTAGAAGCTATATTTATTATCTTTCTTTAAAGAAACATTTTAATGAAAATTTAGATGTATCTACATAAAGTGGAGGCTTTCTCCAATGAACGGTTATGCAGTGAACTCCCAAAGAAAAACTACATTGAACATAACTTATTTGGATTACAATTATAATGGTAATTCAATTTTTAATTATTCTTAATTGTGATTATTTTTTATGAATATACTCGTATTCTTTAGACTTTTATAAAAAGTCAAAAGATGTCTTATATAAATAAAAAAAAATCGGATATTAATCCGAGACACTGTCTAGTTTGCAATTGTGTTCTTTAGGAACTTTGTAATCATTATAAAGATATCTGCCAATAATATGGGATAAAAAATGGAGAATTATATTGACAAATCTTGAATTTGTAATATGATATCGATGAAGATGACATAAATTGAGCTGGTCTCATTAGCTAAGTTGGTAAAGCGGTTGCCCCGGATAGGCAGAGGTCCTGGGTTCGAGTCCCAGATGCAACTGAAATCTTTTTATTTTCTGTCGTTTTTTTTCCGTTTTCATGTTTCATTTAGGTTATGTTCGTATTGTTTTCTATAATGATTAAATAATAGTAATTGCAAAACTTGTATAACACCGCTGTATTACTACATTTTAAACATCGCGCCATTACTCCATATTATTTACCAGTACAAATTCCTAAGCAGCGCGCCACGACTCCATAGTAAAAAAATACACCAATGGAAGACAGCGCGATCCGAATCCCGGAACGCACATATGGAGCTAAGAAACCTATAGGATTTTTTCATACAACATAAATACGGTTTCGAATGGTGCCGAAACGTGCGTCAAAGCCGAAATTCACTAATTCGGTGCGCAGCGATAAGGTGTATATACTTTTTTTTTTAATTCTTCTTTTCTGCGTTTTTTTTAATTCATTTCGTCGTGTGCGTGCTATTAATATTGTTTTAGATATTTGAAAGGTTTTCGTTTTTTTTCTAATTTTGAAACAGTTAATAAGTTCGTGATGAAATTCAATTTTAATATGAAATTTTTGGTTTTTTTATATAAAATTCATGTTAAAAGTTTTTGCATCATAAGATTTTTTTTATGTCTTTCAGTTATTTCTATGGCAAAATAAATCCTGTCACAAATATAAACTTATTATTTTTCTCATGTTACCTAATTCTTGCAATACCTACGTTTACACATAAACTTTTGAAATTAAATGAATCCATAATATATAATATTCTATGAAGAAGAAAATCTGCTCACAGGAAGCCGAGATCATTTTTTAAATCGCTTTAATGTTGAACTCCTGATGATTTAGACCACGAACCACCACTGTTTTCATATAACATTGTAATTAACTCGTTATTACAATGTCAATTTATATAGGTACCTACCTAATATTTATTTAATTGCTGATATTGCCTTGAACCCGTGATTTTAAAATTAATTCTTGTCTCATTTCTCGTTCCAGAGTGATAGATATTTTGATTATTACCCTGGCGAAAGATCACTATTCAGAAGTGAAACATTGATTGAAATGATTCAGTGGCTGCTCGTGACTTTTGAATGAGCTAGAGTGCTAAAATTGAAAAATACGACGTTATTGATGCTCTTGATGCCGAAAATCTTAGTTCAATCTTAGCACTTTAGCTCACTCAAAAGTCACGAGCCGCCACTGGTTTTAATTTTTAACTACATCTGAATAGCCAGATAATTCCTATCCTTCCTCTTCCCGATCTCCTTCTATTCTCCACTTCATTCAGCCTCACAACACCCAAATCGGAGATACTTTAGTTTCGATGCCTCCTGGCAGACCCCTGCGCGGAATACATAGAAAATATATGTGAGTAGAAAAATACAGGGACCCAATCTCGCGTATAAAGAGGACAAATTTCTATACTACATGTATAATGGGTTGATTGAATAGATAGATCAACTCATAACACATTGTCACAAAAAAAACATTATTAATATTAATGACCATAATCAAATGCCTTTGTGTCTCATTTTTGCGGCTCGGTCGGGGTTTTAGTTTGTGTAATCGGTTACCAACTTCTCGAATTAACTTCAACGGTACTCTCTGGTTTCTCTAGCCGAAGGGCAGTTTTTTTTTGGTTGGCTAACTGCAAATTATTTTTAATTCGTTAGATCATTTAAGCCTTTGAGAAGAATTTTGTAACAAATTTATTCGACAAATATTGTAGGAAATGTCTTGTTTACTGAGAGTTCGTCAGAAAGTGCTACATCTAAACATAAAGTTATATTATCTAAAGCAGATAAACTCTCGAGCGTTGAGCTGTCGCGTAATGAAATTTGAAAACAGCTTCTTCTGTCTAAAATTTTAACTTAGAAAAGTAAGCATTTTTATCAGAAATTATTTATTTATTTTTTGTTTCAAACAACTCAAATCATGAACTTATTTTATGTAGTTATTTAAATATACAATAGGTAGGGACATGCTTTTTTTGTACAGTTCTCTCTAGAATTACATAGATTCATAAATAAATAAAGGTATGGGTATTAATGTTACCACATCAAACTTTTTTCATTGAAAATCGTTTTCGATAAGAATCTGGAATTGTATCATTGAAAAACCAATCTTACTTTAACTTAATAGAAATACAGTGAAACTCGAATAAAAATATATAGTTCCGTTTGAGAGCAAATTTGAAAAGGGAAAGCTCATTCTCATAATACAAGAATGACCCGAGTAGGAGAAAAGTTGAGCACAAACACACATCAAACAAAAGCTTGGAATCTGTAAAACATACTAGCAGCTAACAACCTACATCGATCCAACTCGCGAAAAGTTGTGAATTTTTCTCAATGTGGCCATTTCCTTCCCAGGACTAGGGGTCTTTGTGCCGGGACATGAAGATAAGGCTTTTCCTACCCCATAACACCCCGCTGTGTAAATCACACTCGACGGGCGGAAACGGAGTTCAAATCATTTTTGGGATTTGTCGTCAAATAAATTTGTTGTAATTCAAACAAAAATATAATAAAAGGGATAGAATTAGGTAGGTATGGAAATTGATTCAAAATATTGAGATGTTGACGCAAGGGAAAGAAAAATTCTAATAAATTACACATAGTATTCGTATAAAAGTGAATGTTCAGTCGAATACAATACTCATACAGATGAACTGCTTGCATGCAGCATTGTAAGTCATTGTATATAATTGTTGTCTCCCTTTCACTAATAACAATAAATATGCGTAAGCAATACGAAAGGCTGTCTCTCAGTGACCTTTCACCGGTTAAACATTTTGATTTCTTATAGAACAAGCGAAAAATATGAAATAAACAAAAAGTCGCCTTATCTATGTTTCTCTCCAAACCTCATGATAAAAATGACACTGTGAGATGAAAATATTTCTTTTGACTTAAATTCCAAACAAAAAGAGAAGTGTAAATTTAATAATGAAGAGCTAACGGTTTGCGAGTTTTTAATGAAAATACAAAATGATTATCTGCTTCATAGGAAAGATTTAATTAAATTTAGATTGTTTAAATTGGTATGAATTTCAGAGAAGAAGTCTACGTTTATTTGAAGTCTCCTTTCAAGGTACTTATAGGGTTTTCGAGAGAAGTAGAGAAATAACCAACTCTATCACCGATTTACATTTAAAATTGCTCGCGGAACAAAGTGCAGTAAAATATTCTAGATTTACGTCTTATCTAGCGAATGTATGGAATATATTGACGTAGAATAAAATACAATATAAAGTGTCAGTTTCTCCTGAGAAAAAAAAAACGCAAATAAATATCACATTCAATGAACGAAAAATGTAGATTATTGCACAGCCTTATCAAACGATTTCACGTATAAATGAATTAGGATTTAATTTCAAATACCTCTGAATTCATCGGATATTAATAACACCCCAAGGCACCTCAATAATTAACAGGAGTCTCTGGCCAAATTCGCGACAAAATAAAAAAGGAAATTAAATTTAAAAATTAATCACTTTTTCAATAAATTCCAATTAAAAATATTTTATTGGAAGTAAACTCGAATTAAAATCTAAAAGTAAATTTATTATTCTACCATTGCGAGCTCAGCATTATTTGATTTAATTGCTAATTGCGTTAAATTTTAAATCACAAATTATCGTCTAAGTTAGTTAGTTTACCGTCCCATATATTACAACAGGAGTTGACGTTTTACAGAAACGGTGCCATGAACACTTAAAATTGAAATAGTATTATATTTTAGCAGCCTACCTGCCAAAAAAAATTTCCTAGGAAAAGGTGTTAAAAAAGTAAAGAAAAAAAAAACATCACCAGTTTCCCTAGTATCTAAATATATGTTTAAAGGAAACCTTTATGTGAATGAGTTGCATAAGATGTTTATTATTTGATCGTTGGCGTTGGTGCGGTTTTCCAGTAAATTTAACAATACCCGAAAACATTGTTTATTTATAATTAAGGTACCTCCCATGAAATAATAATATTAAAACATATATATACGATATACTTTGTTTACACCACTATTTAATACATAAATATAAACATGTTTCGGAAGCGAATTTTCTTCATCAGGATACACAGCATACTATATATATCTTGATGAGTGTATTATTGATTGAATGGTGTATTATCAATACCTGACATCCTGGCTGAAATAGGATTTTATGTCCTTGATAATTTCACGCGAGGCCGCCAACACAGGCTTCTTTTTCTTCCAAGGTGCAGAACTAACTTAACAATAGTGATGCCTCTGGGAAGACTTACTAGGTTAATTAACAGCCTCGCTGGAAATGTGGATATTTTCCACATGACCCACAATAATTTTAAGCAAGCTATTATAGTATAATATTATTTACGTACTTATAACATTCAAAAGTATTTTTTTTTGTTTTACCTATAAATTATATATTTATGCTAACTACATTTTTTGTAATTTTTTATCGCTTTTGCATTGTATTGGTCTTTATAACTGTTTTTGCAAAATAAATGAGGGAAGCTTTGCTTCTGAAACATGTTACTGATGTTATAAGAAACTACTTACTTTTTTTCCCCAATATTTGCCTTCTAGCACTATGGTTAGTAAGAACAGCAACCATCGCTGCTTCTATTCGGGTTTCATTTAAACACATACGAGTATACATATTATTATCGAAGTTGTTAAATTATAAGTGGATAATTTTACCACCAATTTCAAAATCTGAATGTACATTATATTAAATGGTATATATTAACATATTATTATTGAAGTTGTTAAATTATAAGTGGATAATTTTACCACCAATTTCAAAATCTGAATGTAAATTATATTAAATGGTATATATTTACATATTATTATTGAAGTTGTTAAATTATAAGTGGATAATTTTACCACCAATTTCAAAATCTGAATGTACATTATATTAAATGGTATATATTTAAATATTATTATTGAAGTTGTTAAGTGGATAATTTTAACACCAATTTCAAAATCTGAATATACATTAAATTAAATGGTGAGGTTTCTGGCATCGAGTGTAACTTTGGTCACCCAATATTGCTCAAATTGTTAAATATATTTTAAGAATCTAAAAAGTCACCGTCAAGAAATCAAAAAAAAAAAGGTGATAAAATAAAACCCAGACTGATTTGGGGCGTTGCATTCAATAACGATAATTAATAATACAATTTAATGAAAAAAATAACGTACGTCACATTTATTTATTTTCGTAATTCAATACTTTTTGAAAGTGATTCCTTGTCGGCAAATAGTGCAAAGGTTACACAATCACAAGTTTGTAATTCTTCAAGAATTTTATGAAAGAAAATAATTTATTTATATACACGGAATTTAATATTTATACGGGAACATACATCTGGGCCGCGTTCAGAATAATAAATTCAACGTCAGACAATATTTCAGCCCGTATATCCTAAATCCTTATAAAAGTTGAGGTCCCCGTCTACCCTCGTTTCAGGTCACAATCTGCCACAGAGCATGACGCGATGATTTTGGATATGCCGAGATCATCGCATTATAAAAGTTTGCAATGGAAAAAAACTAACAATCATGCACAGTTATGTTGATCGCCGTAAGAAAAAAAATAGCACTAAACAGGTACTTATAATTTTTTGTTTAAAAAAAAAATTAAGTAAATCCAATTTTATAATATTTTTACTATGTTATGCAAGTATTTTAGTTTTTAATTATTGTTACAGCTGTTTCATTATTCATTGATTTAAATAGCATTCACGTCAATATAAAACAATTAAGAAAACACTTTATATGGGGAAAGCAGCTTTCAACTGTAAATACCCAACAGAATAGAGAATTTTTAATTATCACAATTATTTTCTAACTAAATCGGGTTTATCGGTAATAAATCATTTTAAACAGTATCTAATTTAAAATTTGGTGGGAGTAAATAAAATCACATAAGTAAGTCGTCTCAGTGTGGCCTAACCACAGAATGGCTTCGAACGCTGTTTGAAGTAATTTCGAGAAATGTGAAATAAAATTGAGCGATAAAATGATAACAAAATAATATAAACGGGTATAGGTCACTCGACGAGAGTTGGAACCAATGACAGATGCTTAACATTGAGTGTATTTGTGCATCAGTATACGCTTCCACCGGCGATCAACGGTACTTTGATTGTTTACACATAAGTATTGTTACTTGAGGAAAAGGGGCAGTGTGATTATGTGGTGGTCATAGAATAATATTATTACATCGCTTACAGCGTGTTCTATTCATATCGGTTCCAGTTCAATCGAGCGAATGACATCAATACTTAAATAATACCAGTTTTATTTATTTTAAATTTGCATCATTATCGTAGATTTATTTGTTTCAATTATTACGTTATATTTTATTTATTTAACTTTTCATCTCATTCATTCATTGGACTACATACAGTACTAATAAATATACGTATAGACAAGTTTTCCATGCACACCTTTTTTTTAAACAATTTTTTCTGTATTGCTTTTTATGCACGAGGTTCGGTTGAAGGAACTATTTAGGTATTTTTATGAAATGATATTTTAAGTTAATCCGTATTGTAGAAACAGTGTTTGGTATCAACTACACTAATACATGACCTGTTAAATAATGTCGGCAATCAAGGATAAATTGTAATTGTTTATTAATACCTATTTGAATTCAATCCCTTTGACGACCTCCATGGTCGAGGGGTAAGGCTCTCGACTACGAATCCGGAGGTCGCGGGTTCAAATTCCGGCGTGCGCAAGTAAATTTTATTTAATTAATTTGTGTTGTTTCACAATTAATTCATTTAAAAATAGTATATCGTATATTTGCGCACGTTCCAGAGTGGAAGATACTCTCAGAATCACCCTGGTGAAAGACCACCATTCAGAATTTAAACGTTGCTTGAAATGGCCTTAACCTGTGTTCGTGACCAAATCTGAATAGCCAGGTATTTCCCCACCTCCCTCTTCCCCTTCTCTTTCCCCTCCCCAATACCTTCAGCCTCACAGCATTCCCCAATTGGGAATGCCATAGTCTCACTGGCTCCAGACGGTTGGGAGCAGTTGGAACTCTTGTGCGGTATTCATATAAAAAAAAAAAAATCCCGAATATGATCACATTTAGTTAAATAAACTGTATCATAATAACAATGAAATAAAGCAATATTTGGCAAGTCAAAGTCCGTTTTACATAACGACTTCAACACGCTTTGGCTTCGGACTCTGAATTGTGAAATAACCATTATGTGTTTTAATTTTTTTTTAAAGTCTAAAACGAAACGTGCTGCAAGTATGTATGTTATGCATCTGTGTACGTATTGTTTTGGGCCCAACTCCCACGGAGAGACCTATACCAAATATGTATTTAAATAATCAAATAATACCTTACAGATTATATTATAATAGCATGGTCAATAATGGAAACCATATTCATTTCAGGCTGACTGAGTGGCGCTAAAGGAGCACGCAGCGCAACTCGGCGTTCTGGTTTGGGGAAACGAAAGAACGAGATTAATGATGGTCATCAAACAGGGACACGACGACGTGAAAAAGTTCCGGAAAAGATATTCCAAAAGTTCATAGTAGAATTAATACAAATAAATTATCTATTCCTGTCTGGGAGTGACTAGTCATGGAAAGTGTTCGCGCAACACATCTTTGCCGGCAAGAATTATATATGTGCTTTATTTTTATGAAAAATATAATGATAATTTGATTAAAAAAAAAAAATCTCAACGGCAATCAATATGAAGATGATTGTGAAGAATTTCATAAAGGTAAAATAATAGTTTTGTGTTTAAAATCTACATACACCAGTGGCGTGCAGTGAATGTTTTCCAATTTTGGCGATATTTGAATACAAATTTTCGGTGTGTATTTTTTTTTAATCCAGGCTATTTTTTTGTATACGGTTGTAATGTACTCCATGACTTTTCTTTACAAGGTTTTGTATCTGAAAAGAAAAATCTTTTCAGTTATAAAAATACCTTCATGGTAATGGCAAGCCAAATTAAAGCAGTGCGGAGAGATCTGCCAACACATGCAATTAAATTTCTAGTTATTTCGTACGTTGTTTCACGTCTAGATTATTGCGATGGAATATATGAAAGTCTCCCCAACTATCAAATTAACAAATTACAATCCATTCAACGCTGGGGCAAGACTTATTACCGGCACATCAAAAACTCCTATATTTCAGAGCGCCTCAAAAATCTTTACTGGCACAAATGTTCAGAAAGAATCCAATTCAAGCTTTGCTAGATGGTATTTAAATCAATTAACGGAATGGCTCCGGGCTACCTATCGGAACTGTGCATCCCTGAAAATTCCAATTCACGACAGTCAACTCTTAGATCAGCGACGTCATCAGCTATCGGGAGGTTGAAGGAGCCAAAGCACACACCAGATACTAAGTTTAGTGAGCGTACTTTCGGCATGTCAGGCCATAAAGCCTGGAATAAACTGCCATATGACTTAAGATTGACTAAAAACTCGACAGAATTCACAGCGAAGCTTAAAACCCAATTTGCATTGCAAAGGTGGTTAGTTACTATCTGCCTAAAGTAATTAATAGAAAAATTTGAAACTTTTCATAGTCCGCGACTTTGTAAAAAACTGTAAATATTTGTAAATGTTAATAATTATCATCGGAAATTTCGGCTAAACTTAGAGCAGTTGTCAAGTAAAAAATTCAAATTTCTAGTACTAAATTCTGAAATAACAAACATTAATATTTAAAATAAATACCAAATCTTCTTTAGCCACCAACCTTCTAATAAATATAATTTCAATGACAAATAATAATTAAATAGTATCATGTAATGTGCAGTGTTGTCTAATAGTGTCCTGTGCGTTCTAAATAATACCTTCTCAAGCTAAAAGTTTCTAATATAACGTGTTAATCTGGAGTGACCTGCCAGGTAAGTATGTTTCTGTGTATGTTTGTACGTAATAAGATAAACCCTAGCAAGTAATATTTGTACAGCGCCTTTTGGATGATTTTTAACAAAAACAGCGCCATACAAATCATCCAATTATTATTATTATTATTATCACTGATAACAAAACAAAATGTTTTTTTTGTGAATCCTTCTGTGCAAATTTAATGTTTATCTTTTTCAATATTTCATTCTTGACAGTTTATTCCACGAATCTGAACCTTTTGACAGTATGACAGTCCGCGACATCGGTAAATATCCCCGTTGTTTAGTCTACGCAATACGCATATACGGTATTATAAATGAAGAATTAAATTGTATCGTCAAACAAGAGTGGTGACATGTTGATAAAATAGAAAAGAAGATTTCCATATCGAATTACATTAATCAACACTACCTACGGTGAGAATTCCCAATGCAATAAAAAAATGCATTGACATGGCATATACTCTCCAATGATATGAGCTTTGCAAAGTCTAGATATTGAACATTAAGTTTTATAGTCAATTTTAAAAACACACATTTTCACAAATTGAGGTTTGAACGATCTTTCATCATTGTTTTGTTTATATATTACTACGAAAATCTCATATGTATTATAATTATAAGTTAGCAAAAATCGTAAAAAATGAAATAGGAAACGAACCACCTATTATAAAATAGTATCCATCTTTCAATTTGAATAATATTGAATTGGCATATTCAATTTATTTATGAGAGCCCTGTCAATCTGAGTCCTTTGCTGTTGATTGTTATGTTTGACAGACCTTAAATAAATGGTTTTCCAGCTGTCGTAATACTCAATTATAAGTATAGGAAAATAACAGTAAATAATTGACAATGGAAGACTTATCCTGAATGCAAAGTTATTGTCTGGCAGATAGGTAAACCAATTTTAATTCATGAATTAATAAATGATATACTTTGTATTCACCACTTTATTAATAAATATATACCCCCGAGGTGATTTTTAACAAAAGCGGCGCTATAGAAATGGTCCGATTATTATTATTATTTTACAACTTTATTTATTAATATATTTTTTATACTCCTGATGAAGAAAGCAGCGCTTTCGAAACACGTGGATATCTGTGTTTTAATAAAGTGATGAATACAAAGTATATTATTTAATTCATTTTTGAATGCCAATCGTTTGAACAAATTACAATTTTAATTCGTTTATCATATAATTTATCTTAACATGTAGGATGTTAAAGCCATATTTTACACAATAACCTCTATATTTTACAAGAAAACTGAATAGAAAATAACACCACGGTTTCACTAGTTCACTGGTTTATCAAGGCGAATGATAATCAAGCCGCGTTACACAATGTGTATTTAAAATAAATAATTTTATTCATAAAACAATCACTTTGTTATAAACCAAGAATTTATTTAATTTTAACGCCAACTGGTTTCGCTTAGATCAAACTTCGTCAGGGCAATTATAATATGTCTCTCTCTTGTATAAATGCAAAATAGGATCATTTAAAAAAAAGTCTTCATCAGATCGTTAACTTTATTATGTTTCCATTACATTGTTTCATTTACCATTACTTTGTTCAATTTATTTCGTTGCGTAAGTACGATGTAATTAAACTATTTAAAATTGTCAATATTTTTGCATATTTATAGAGTGAATAAAACTAATTAAACTATTTAAAATTGTCAATTTTTTTGCATATTTATAGAGTGAATAAAACTAGAAATTACTATAAAATCTGAGGTTCACTTTTTAAAACAATCGCTCTTTTTATACATATGTAAACCAACGAGTAATAATAAGCAAGGGGGTGGAAATATTCGTAGCCTAGCCGTCGCCTGGCGTAGAGGCAACATGTAAATCGTAGAGCCGTAGCGGGAAATTTACTGAGTCACGGGTTCAGTTTCAAGTATGAAACAGTACCTACCGAGTGTCAAAGAGTTCCTACCGAGTAGTATGAAAAAGTACCTATCGAGTACGAACCAGTAGGTGCTCGATCACGAACATTTCTCGCGTCAGTGTTGCTAACTTTAGGTTGGAAAATCTGCGAACAGTGTCGAAGCTGTCTTCTTGGATTAATTGACTTTAAACTCTAGGGACCGAGATGCTGTGTAGGTGGCCAAGCGTAAAATAGGGTCGATTTGGTGACGTGAAGAAAATGCAGGTGTAATGTCTCAAGAGTTTTTTTTGCGAGTAGGAGTTGAAATGGAAAATCATTTCGAATACTACCTTTTACCCATGATTACTTAAAATTATTTTTAATAGAGAAAATTCAAAATAAAGCTAGATTAAGAGGAACGGCTGCGTTGCCTGTTTCATGCATAACTTAATTTTGGATTTGATGCCAAAATACCCATCCAAACTGAATGATACATTTTTTTTAATTAAAAGTTTAGTAAATATCTAGTACGAATGATAAGTATTTTATTTATTTTTGTTTTAAATTATGAGGCCATGAAAAAAAAAATCATAATTTTAGATGCAACTTAGAAAATTATTCGTCATTGTATTTTTTTAAATTATCATACTTGCTATGTAAATATGATAACGTAAATAAAAAAAAAATCATGAAAATAAAAGATTTAAAAAAAGAACCTGTTTCTCGGGTCGCTATTTTAAAATATGAATGGAAAATTTGTGTTCCAAAGTAAATTGATCGTTTTTAATTTAATTTAAAGTCCAGCATAAAGGTTTCATAAATACATTTGCATGCCAAAAAATATTTTTTTTCTCCATAAGTCGAATGAGACGAGGTCACACTTCTTGTCTTAGTCATCTCGACAGATTCCACATAGTCAGCTCGCATTACTGTGATTGTGGGACCATAATTTTATGCATGAATTGGTAAAACTTAAAATTGAACTCCCTACGAGTATTCCCTGCCTTCTAAGTCTCAATTCCCCCCAAATTAACAATTTATTAGGAAAACATATTTATAAAAATGGCATTAAAATTTAAGTAATTGAGGATTAAAAAGAAATGCATTTACACTGTAACTTATCTGCTTCAATTTTATTAGCCCAAATATTATATCCTGTTTAAAAGTAACTAATTTTAAGAACAATCTGTACTACTAAAATCTAACTTATTAAACATGGCTAAGATCGCACTTAATGGGTGAAAGCCATAGTATAACAATAAAAAAATGCGTTTTTAATATTTTTTTATTTTATATCTCATTATATTTTGAAAGTAGACGGGGTAAAACTTTTTTTTTACATCACCGTTAGCCCCCAAATAATTGTTAAAGGTGCCTCTACAGTCGCGAAAAATCAATTTCTTTGATGGACTATATTTTATCATGTAAAATAAAAATAAATAAATTACTTTTAATCCGTACTAGATATTTACTATACTTTTTGATACGAATAAAAAAATACCTAAAAAATAAATACTTCCGCATTCCAAATTGCTACGTACACATTATAAACACCCTTAAAAATTTGAGGTTTTTATGCACCTAAAAAAATATGTTATTTTTTAAAAGAATCTCTATTCAGTTGTCTAGTTAAAAATAAGTAATTACGTGAATTTCACTCGATCGCAAAAAAATCGCAAAATATGCTCCAAAAAATATAAATAACATAAAATGTTATAAGTGTGAAAAAAAAATCACAGCGTTTATTTACAGTCTGGAGATTTTTGCTCTATTGTAAATGAGTAATGTTTTTATTAAATATATTTTTTAAACAATCGCTCACGCCCCAAGTGATATTTACCTGTCTGTTAGCGGGCTCCCCCTATCTTCTGTATTAATATATCTCATGTTTAAACAATGTTCAGTTGCCGTTCGGAGGGTATTACTGGGTCTTACCAATCAAGCACAAATCTGTTTTTTTTTTTTGGCACCTAAAACTTTCGAACGGTCTGGCGTCTTAAATTGTGAGCAGATTTTTCTATTGATGTTTTCATGTCTTGCAGATTTCAAAAAAAATTCTTACAGATTTCCTAAACATTTTGGAGGACAACGCACTGTTAAATTTATCTTCCAAACAAGAATGTATTTTTCAATCAATAAGATCCAGAGCGACAAATCCATTGAAGACAAGTACTAGATATGCTAAGTGATTTCATTCTTGAAAATATCGATTGCATAAGACATCCAAAAATATAGTCTAATGTTTTTTTTTTTACGAAGTAACTTACACTAGCTGTAATTTTTAGTTACTTAGGTTACGCGCTCCCGTCATATCAGTACGCCTAGCTGTAAGTACAGTATTCACATAACTTCTCGAAGGTGTGGAGGTGTGAAACACAGGTTCAAAAGACGTGTGTTACCCAGTGTCCGTAGATGTACCCCGTTCTACAGTAGGTCCTAACTTACAGATTAAACATGAGAAGGCAGGGTAGGTGCCAAGAAAAGGGTGGGTGGAAACCCAACCGCATTAGTTTACAATCCCTACATCCTAAATCCTACATGCAAGCTTAACATGCCTCCCCGCGGGAGGGGTGCTTTACCAGAACTACCTTAAGCCAGGCCAGGATACTGAAGCAAATCGCCGTCTTATGTATATAAGATCCTCCCATATAATTATGTTACAAGCCATTCTACCTCAATAAAAAAATAAAAAAACCATTTTAATGAAGTAGTTAATATAAGGCAGAAGCGTATAACAAAATTATTGACACTTATTAGATATGTTATGGTATACTCTTATGTCCTTGATATCTTCCGCATTTTGGACTTTTCTTATGCTGTCTTTTAAACAAATATGATTTATTTTATTTGCTATTTATAAAAATAATATAATACATATTCTTATGGGCGGATTTATTGCCTAGTAGTAACTTCTACAACCAACCCTTAGTGGGAAAATAAATATGGTATAATAATATTAGGATGGTTTCCTTGATATTATATCTCCTTGATATCTGCGGATGTTTTAAAAATTATTTAAGTGTTACTATTATACTAAGAGTCTATTCTCACTGTAACAAAACTGTACTACTGTTTTTTTCTGTTTTCCAACTTTCGTAATACTTGCTGATATTTTTGAAATATTTTAATAACATTATTTAATTGCTAATATGTCAATGGAGTCTGTTATCAATATAACAAAACTGTTCTACTGTTTTCATATTTTTAAAATATTTTATTTCAACATGCGTGCATTGATCACAACTTGCACGTACCTATATTATTCTACTATTGCGCTACTATTTGTATGATTATTTTGATTTATTGTTGTATTATTGTTGTAGCAATATTATTAATATTGCTGTATTGTATAATATTGTTGTATTGTATAATATTGTTGTATTATATAATATTGTTGTATTAAATAATATTGTTGTATTATATAATATTATTGTATTATATAATATTGTTGTATTACATAATATTGTTGTATTATATAATATTATTGAACTCCTGCTGAGAAATTACTTGCAGTAACTTAACGGGTCCAAATTCCCATTGTATGAAAATAACAACAATAGACTTCAAAAAAAATAATATAGAAGGATCTTGTATAGATAGGGGGCCGACTTGAGTCAGTGCCCTGGCCTGGCTTGAGGTGGTTTTGTTCTCTATTCGTAATGTTAAAATATAATGTATGCTGAGAGGAAACATACAAATGCTAAAAGATTACTCCTCCAGGAGTGCCTACTGCATGGAACCAATGGGACTTTGGCTCTCCCAATGTTTATAAAACGTCGTCAAGCTGAAATAACCGAGAGAATTATCAAGGGAGATCAATGAATCCATTTCAAATCGGGAAAAATCTCCACTTTATCAGAATTCACTAGGGGCACATACGACGGGTGCAATTCTTTTTTCTTTATTTTGAACTAACATTCCCGGGTAATGAATAACCTGACAATATTTGAAAAACTTCTAGTAAGATCACAGCAGAGTCATGCTGCCCATATAGACACATACCTACTGTCTACCTTACTCGCAGTAACATATTAAAATGAATAAAAATATAGCAAGAAATCAATCTTCACTTTCAAAAGCACGCGCGAAGTACCAACCACGAAACTCAGTGCTGCGTGCGCCACACCGACCGCACCACTATAACGTGTCAGAGGCAGGAACTAAGTATGCAAAATGACATACACACCACATTCAAATGTTGACTTTATTCTATACACTCAAACGTACATGCGTGCGCAATGCGCGTCAAGAGACAACTCATTTGTCTTAGCAGTGCTTTTCGGAAAAGCCATCAAATGTAGTAATCAGTGCCATCTGTTGGTATATCTATTAATTTGCAGAACTCTGCTTACAAAATAATGGTAACATTATTTATCTTGCTGATTTTCTTTTAAAATATTGTCCGTGTTTATTTAGGGGGGAACAATATGGAAAATTTATAAATTTGGTGATTAGGTTGTAATATGCATAAATAAAGAGGTTATTTGGATATTTGACGTGGTTTGGGTAATTCCAACCTACATCGGCGATAGCCATCCTTAGCGAAAACTTGCACGAAGTGTATTTTTTAATGTGAATTAATTCGCCGTTTTTCCTACTGTATACCCTGATTACAAACTCTGTGAAGGTTACGGCATCATAATAAACGACAAATGTTGCTTGTGCAATGATGGAGGACTTAGCTAGCAGGGGAATTGAACCCACGACGCCTAGGTATAAAACCGACGCATTTATTCATTCGGCTATTAAATGGCAATTAAATGCCAAAGTTACAAAGGGATCAATGACGCAGACGAAAGAAGCATTCCATTGAACCACCGGTAGAACACACACATCATACTCACTTGACGTCAATGTACAATCAATAGAAAATCAGTCAATAGGATCTAGGGGCTCCAAACTAGAGCTGGTTGCCAAAGTCAATTGTGGGACACAATACACTTGCGGTGTGTACATTGATTAGTTGAGATAATATGTTATCTCTAAATACATTCGACAAAATGCCGACGAGTCCTCATTACGTTTAATATTTTACTATCATAATTAATACGTATATTCTTACTTAGCTATATGATTTTAACGTAACACACATTAGAAGGTAAATTTCATGCTTAAGTTAGTACTCCTACGCCAAATTAATTAGTTTTGTATATAAATACGATTAAGTGAAGTAAATTGTTCCGTGAGTTATCGATTAATTAAATACAGTTTTACCGAAATAGAAATTTTACCAAACAATCTGATACTAACTAATTAAAGAAATAAAAATATTTTATTTTATTAACAGCACAGTAGCGAGACTAGACTAACTGATGTTTCCCAGTGGCGTGCAGTTCACTTGAAAAAACTGTGCTTATCCTAAGAATCCACAACAAACAGCGGCATATGATACAATATTACAACACATTTTCAATTCAATTCAATTATGTTTATTCCTTTTAAAAAATTTACAAAATTAACATTTTAAGGCATTGAAGATATTATTAAATAGGACAGGATATTCAACGTCGAAAATAATGACTTATAAAAAATAAGAAAATTTAAAAGAAAGAAGGTAGACATATATAATAGGGTGGGTCGCTTTTGTATGGATTTTTTTTTCTTTAAATTTCGAATACGTAGAATATTGACCGGCCTATAGAAAACTTCAAAGAAAACATTTAAAAAATTATCGGTTCTTCCCTTGTACCTTGCTTTGAAAAAAATTAAACATGCCCGAATCCATTGTTGTGTAATCATACGAAAACTGTTTCTTCATTATATTAGAACAAGTTAGAACGGACAAAATAATATATATTATTTTTATAAACAATAATTATTAGCCTGAAACACTCATCCAAATTGAAAAAACCTTCCGAGAAAAGATAAATGTCGCCGACAGGACTCGAACCTGCACCCTTCTGATGTCCGGTCAGATGCTCTACCGTTGAGCTACGTCGGCTTATCGCAAACCCGCCAAGTTAATCAATACATACTAGTGTTTCATTCAATAATTACTGTTTTTATTATATTTTCACCTGTAAACAACCAACTTTATTAGTATGAGAGAGGCTTGTAACGGCTAAATCCCTCAAATAGATGGCGTCGAGACAAATTATGTCTACATTTTATTGGTGAAAATTGCTTTGACTTGTCAAATATTTATTAATTGATAAACTTAAGTTAGTTTATCAATTAAAAAATAATATATATTTATTCATTTTAAAAAAATGCTACAATTAAACAAAAAAAACATTTATGTTGTTTGTGATTGAACTATAATACAGGTTAAGTGTTTGGATTCCAGAACTTCATGTTTCCATTTTTCTGGCTGATGAATTATCCATAGCACAAATGAACA
The DNA here is from genome assembly GCA_022606495.2 of Halesus radiatus. Taxonomy (NCBI): domain Eukaryota; kingdom Metazoa; phylum Arthropoda; class Insecta; order Trichoptera; family Limnephilidae; genus Halesus; species Halesus radiatus. The sequence continues at coordinate 94,537 of JAHDVE020000946.1, forward strand.
TGTATCTATCAATTTGTCTATTAAAAGTGTAGTTGAAATGAAAGCAAAGGACCTGACCTCACAAGAATCGAAACTGATTCTGAAAGGAAGCATGCAGAGCCGCCGAGTGCACATAAACAGACCTCAACCCCCGCACAGGATGGTCGGAGATACATATTTTTATTCTTAAGTTTAGAATATTTCTATATTTATGTTTCAAGGTACCAACGAAACTTAAGAAGTATTTATACGATTTCCTAAAAATTCTAGTGAAATGCAGTGGTCGATTAACTAAACCAAAAAAAATGGACACGGTTTCTATTTGATGGGGTCACATTTAGGCCACCCTATATAACAAGAAAACATGAAATCGGATTTTTAACCCTATCCTAATATATAATATCAGTAAATTGCATACAAAAGATACTGGTATTATACAAGTAGCAACGAAGCTTTTTGCTTAAACGCAGCTTCATTTATGCTAAATATGTCGATATATTTTTAAATATTCAACACTATTGGAAACCCACACACAGCCTACCTTTAGTATTTTATTATTGAGTTGGTTTATAGTACATTTTTATGTATATCAACTGATATGTACATAGTTATATATCATTGTTTATAATACTGTATTTTTACAGTAAGCATAATAATTACTTTTAAATTCATTCATTTTTCTTTTCTTTCTTTCTTCAGACATTCAGGCAACATCATGTTCAGTCCTGTATACATTAAGCGGTTCTATGACTCTGTTTTTCTCATATGCAGTAATCTAATTCTATTAATATTTCTGTTTCATATTTTTATTACAAAACAAATTAATCCATAAAATATTTTGGTATTTGGTTATTCAGTATTTTATGGTATTCTCTTTTTTATAGGAATTCAATTAAGCTCTTCTCTCAATTGATTGATTATACATCTCATAGATCTGTTTTGAATAAGTTTTAGCTTGTTTAGTTTTCCTCTATAGACCAAAGACGAGAATAATATCGTAAAGCGGTAATCTAAATGGGGAATAACTATATATATATTTTTAAATTAACTCCGTAGTGTTTCTATTTAGTTTACTTCTTAGTCTTCCAATAAATTTTACTTTTAGTGATAATAATTAAATAAGAAAAGAACAACAAAATAATATTTTGTTTGGAAGTTTTAATTTACGTTTTAACCGTTACGTTTACGTTACCGTTAACTTAAGTTTTAAGAACGCTAGTTAATGGCACGGTTGTGTCGAAACCGGTAGCGAATTTATTAAACCAAAATTAGCAAAAGTACATGGTAAATTAAAACTTCCAAACAAAATGTCTAGAAATTGCTATTTAGTGAATGCCGAAAAAATACAAGAAAAACAAAATAATAGTTTTTTAATTGATAAACTAAAGTTCTTGTCTCGACGCCATCTATTTGAGGGATTTAGCCGTTACAAGCCTTTCTCATACTAATAAAGTTGGTTGTTTACAGGTGAAAATATAATAAAACAGTAATTATTGAATGAAACACTAGTATATATTGATTAACTTGGCGGGTTTGCGATAAGCCGACGTAGCTCAACGGTAGAGCATCTGACCGGACATCAGAAGGGTGCAGGTTCGAGTCCTGTCGGCGACATTTATCTTTGCTCGGAAAGGTTTTTTTCAATTTGTATGAGTGTTTCAGGCTAATAATTATTGTTTATAAAAATAATAGTTTTTTAACTGAAAGTTGAACACGCCAAAAATACAAATTCCAATCACACATTTCTAGGGGAAAAAATACTTCAACCACCTACTGGAAAACATCAGAACAATTGAAAACGACAAATGCCCAGTAAAAGCACTTAAAGAGCTGTTCAATGTAAAAATACCAAAATGATAAAATTATCTTCTCAATATGTATTTTCAATTTTTATGTGATACCACACAAGAATCCCAACTGCTCCCAACCGTCTGGAGCCAGTGAGACTGGAATCCCCAATTGGAGTATGGGGGTATGTTATGAGGCTGAAGGTATTGAGGAGGAGAAGGAGATGGGGAAGAGGAGGGGAAGTACCTAGCTATTTATATTTGGTCACCAAACATAGCTAAAGCCATTTCAAGCAACGTTTCGATTCTGAATGGTGGTCTTTCATCAGGGGGATACTTACAGTACTACCACTCTGGAACGTGCCGCAAATATACTACATATTATTTTAAATGAACAAATTGTGAAATAACACAAATTAATCAAAAATAATTTACTTGCGCACGCCGGGATGTGAACCCGCGACCTCCGGATTCGTAGCCAATCGACCACGGAGACCGACATACCTATATATATATATATATATTTATTTTTAAAGTTCACATTTCCTTAAACCAAATTAATTATAGAGTCAAAATATTCTAATCGTCGTGATGCTCACTCTTTTTTTTAAACACAAGCGTAGGCTTCTATAGAAGAGAAACATTAAAAAAAATACTTTTTATAAATATTGTAAGAAGTATACTACGTAAAATGATTAATTTATTAATAAAATAATATTTTTTTAACGATTGGTAACTTTGTGGCGTCATTATTAAATAAATAATTAAAAAAATGTACTTTGTTTACACCACTTTCATAAAAATAAATAAATATCTCTATCTCATCCTCAGGAATATATTATGTATTCATATATTCCTGAAGATGACAGCATTGCTGTCGGAACATGTATTTATTTATTTTTATAAAAGTGGTGTAAACAAAGTACATTTTTAAAATTATTTAATAAATAAATAATAATTAAAAATAAATAAATTATAATAACCTTTGGTCATAAAGCAATGCACGCCACTGATGTTTACCCACAGAAGGTTCCAAATGAATTCGATAAGGATTTTCCTCATATAGCGACATAGGAAAACCAAGATATTTAACCATACCAATACTTCTGAACGTAATCAGTAATCATATATATTGAGGCAGGTTATTTCGACCTAGTTGAGATTGTGAAATGATTTTTTTTAGACGGAGAACTGAAATTATTGTAGGCCTTGTATTTTCCACCCACCAGAAAAAAGACACAGAAAATAAAAAAAGGGAATCAACCCGAATTGAAAAAAAAGGAATTAATTGAAGATGATATCAATAAGTCGATTTCATCGGTTAGAGTGGTACTCCCGGTAAGACAGTGGTCCTGGGTTCGATTCCCAGATGCAATTATTACTTTTTTTTCCGTGTATTTTTCTGTTTCGTATTTCATTTGAGATCTGTTAATATTGTCTTCAATGGTGAAAGAATCAACTAATACCAAGATTTTAGCGATTTTTTAAAAACTTGTTTCATTTTGTCACCTGTCAAAATAGTATTAAATTAATACAGGGACCTTTCGGAATCAACACTAGTGATAAGAAGAAAAGTAAATAAAAAACCACAACATTACCTACCATTTTATTAATAAAAAAATAATATCACTTAAATGAATACCTCAATATCAAATGGTATTCAACGACCATTTAAGTCGTTGTTTTTAAATTTGAGAGCGACTGCGCTCGCTTTGATATATTGAAAATATAATTTAGATTTTTTAAACTGTTTTTATTTTAAAGTTATATTTTTCACGTAGAAGTTGTCATAGCGAAGATAAATGCATTCAAGTTTAGAACAAAATGCAAACGGTCATTATGTACCTTTTGTTGTCGAGGTACTCAAATATAAAGCAGAAAATCTGTATTTATGACGCGTAGTAAAAATTAACGGTGAGCTATGGCGTCATGAAATTTATCATAGTCTTGTACGCAATTTTAAATGTTCATATTTCATTATTGATTACTGTTAAAACATTGCCGCAATACACTGAGATATGTTGTTTGTTTTATGTACCACATTATTAAAATATTCAGCAAGGAAAGCCGATGTTTAAACTTAAACATGTCGGCTCATCAGATTAATTAGAACTAGAACTAGTGGCGGTTTTCTTGTAACGTGCGTTTGCGTCGTGAACTCCAATTAAATTCAAATAAATAAAACAAACATGAATCATAATGTTACCACACTTTAAGGTGAAGCCATCAGTGAAATCACCATGTCGACTAGTCTATACTACGAATCTGTTTAAATTATGCAAACCAAAAAATATGCGTTGAATAAATTGAATATTTTCCTAGAAATTCCCTTGATAAGAATTAAAATAAACTTGTTAATTACATTGTAAAAAATATAAGCGTAAACTACTAAATAGTATATTATTTCACTAGAAAATTATGAATTAGAAACAAATTTAAAAAAAAATACACCTTTATAGCTAAGATTATTTGTAAAAGATTCCCTTGGTTAATTTTTTTTTATTTCTTCCAAATTTATTCCCAAAATAAATAAAATCCGCTTTTTGCACCGACAATAAACATTTCCAGACTCCGCTTGCCAAGCGAATTTTTTTAACCTATTATCTATTATTCGTGATCACATAAGACACACACCTAGTAGCAATATTTCTGGCAAAATTAGGTGCCTAAAAAATCATCCATCCGTATAGGTAATACATTTGCTCAAGAGTGAGTCCGAAATTAAACCGATATATGCGTTAAGAATTTAGAGTCTATATGGTGTTCTATCCTAAGAAATAGTTCATACATTATCATTCTCGTTCGCTTCAGCGGGAAAGCGTCCATTCCTTCGGAATCTACAAGAATTAACAACAAATTTGTACGGAATAGTATTTCGTAAGAATCGACGGATTTTTTTTTCTCTGATATCCGTGTTTTAAGTTATTTAAATAAGTTAATTACCTACTGAAGATGATACTTTTATATATGAAAACAAACAAACAGTAAAGTTACGTAAATTGTGATATTCGAATTTAATAATTTCCTCCCAATGAGACGGGCCACCAAACGTCATTGGTTAGAGGGAAGGAAAAAAACTAATATTTCATAAAAACTCATTTTTTATCGCAAACGTATAAATTTGACGCTTTTATTAAACTACAATTTTTAATAATTGCAGAAGATAATATTAACAGCTTCTAACGAAAATGGAATATATCAATACAGAGAAAATAAAAGGTAACGGTCGCTACTGGAAATCCAGATACTCTACCCAGATACTCTAGTCTTAATCCTAATAAGTTATTAGGTATTTTCAAGACACTAGGTTGCAAAAAATCGGGTAGAACTTTCCAATCACAGCAAAAGGATGGCAGCCATAAAATATAGGAAATAATTAATGATAATGCTAGTAATTCTCAAAAGGAAGAATGAGATTGATAAAAAATGATCGAATGAAAATAAGTCTCGATAGCTCAAATGGTAGAGGCCGGGTAAGACTAGATAATCTGGGTTAGAATCCCAGTCGCGACCGTTTCTGTATGTTCGTTTATTTCATATTTTCATTGAGAGTTATTAATTATTATCTTCTTAATTTATTTTCTTTTAAATTTTATAATGCTGTTATTGTTATAATTTCTTCTAATTATTAGAATTTTAATTATTTTCGAACTAAATCGGTTTTACCGGTAATAAATCAATTTTAACACCGTCCAAGTTAGAATTGGATGAGAAAAAATAAAATCATATAAGTACGTCTTCGCCATGTGGCCTAACCACACTTTTAAAATGGCCTTGAACGCCGAAACAGCTGTTACAATAATAAAAACTAAAATGCTTGCAGAAATTAATAATAACATAATTAAATTTGATTCAGATTAAATTTAAAAAAAATGGAGTTCTACGAATTTAAAACAAAACAAATAATAATCTTCTTCAATGATTAAATA
>JAHDVE020000947.1:0-23588 GCA_022606495.2 Halesus radiatus
GATTTTCTGTTAAATGTGACTTTCTTCGCTGCGTCTGTCTACTTTAAATGGTACAATAACGTTCGTGGATTGAATATATCTCTCCGGTTCTTTGTATTGTGAATCATTTCAATTTTAATTCCTAAATCTCTGTGTCTAAACATTTCTAGTTCTTATAGAAGGTTGACTAACATCAAATTTTAGTAAATTTTATTATTTTTCTAATTCTTTCGTATTGTTAACTGCTTCGCTAGTAATTCGTAACTACTTTTGTCTGAACGTTTCTAGTTTTTTTTATTTTTAATTTTTTAATTTTTTAATTGAGGGTTGGCTAACATCAAATTTAGTTAGGTATTTCTAATTCTAATTATTTTGAATACGTTATGTGTCAACAGCTACGAAAATATACCTATCTTGTATTACTACAAACTCCTGGTCTCACGGCGCCAGCTGAGATGGCTCCCCCCCCCACTAGGCTTTAAAGATGTGATGGCCCGTCCTTCCTTCGTTTATGATTTAATTTAGCAATAGACCTCCGTTCGCGCCACCGGTTTAAGATGACTCCTCTACTGCTGCCTTAAATTTTCCTAACTAATGTGATCGGAAAACCCTTTGTAGTTTTCCTTTCAATTTGAGGTTTTTCTCCTCCTTGGCCAGCATGTAACGTCTAGCCCTATGCTAACATTCGAGTGTTTCCGATTTTCTTAATTTTCACGGTAATTTTTGCACTCCAATGTGGTCAATTGGTCAAGCTTCTCCGTCAATTCCCGTTGTGTAATTTTTTGTTTCGAATATTGGAAAAACAAGGCTTTATTTGTGGTAACCCCTATTCTTTGTAGCGTAGGCAGACTCTCGCATACCATTGACAGAATTCATATTCCTAACATTACTCCTATCTTAGACTTTAATGTTCTGAACTCTCTATTATTATCCTACTATGCAATCTACGTTAATTTCCTATAGAAAGACTAGCATTTTCCTAACCTTACCCCTAAATTTTCTATTTTTCTTCTATCGTGAGTTTTAATGGGAAAACTTAGCTTCTGGGCTATACTAATTGCACTATTCCTGATCTATACAATACGACGTAGTTTCAATTTTAAATTTGGTATACATGAATGTAATGATCACAGTATTATCGTCTTTCCTCATCGTACTAAGTGTTATTCTACATGGGTTAGTTTCAATGAATTTCATGGTTAAAAGGTACAGTTTTACTTGTTTTGGCGCTATCTCCATCCTCTCCTAAATTTGGGAAAATTACATGATTAGGTTTTAGTTTTCACAGCTTTTGTTATGACGAGAGATCGAATACAGTTTGTTTTGCTGCAATTCGGCTCCAAACCAACCCCTAAAGTACTCAGATGACCACGTTTCCGGTTAGTAACTCTCTCTTCACAGACGTACAGCCTGACCAAATCGGTATACGTAACCTCTTCTTTTAGTTCGTGCGCTATTGGTCATCCCCTGTACCGCGACGGAAAGAGCACCTTCCTTATCCATGGGTCCGAGACCCTCCGAATTCCCGTCCTCCAGACAGTTACATTTAAAGGAGATCAAACCGGTTCCGTCCCCTTGTCAAACAACATTAGATACTTGCGATTTTTTTGCAAAGTCCGGGTTGAAAGGCCGTCCCCCGCATCAAGAGTTCAGAGATAACCACGCTTAAATCAGCAATTATTTCTGCCCAATCGATAGGTACAAATTATAAATATATGTAAACAATACGAGTTTTTATAATCCACAATACTCCAGTTTTCCAGAAAATTGTGGATCTGACATCTCCAACACAGGTCGTGAATCTGTGCCAGATATTCAGACATATTACATATCAAAATACATGAAAGTGATAATACAATATATATAATAGATTACTTTTGGTTTGGTTGACAGGTTGATTTAATGAGACCCTGCTATCTCATGTAGTTTGAATTTAACTGTAGATTGATTTTTGTTTGGAGAAAAGGTAGGACTCCAAAGCCCAAAATTTGCAAGGCCTGAACCTTGAAAACCTAAGTCGAAGATAAAATTAATTTTATAACATAACTTGGGAACGTATTGTCGACGAATGATTATGCTTATTTTGACATTTCTAGTAATGTGGGTTTTGTTTGTTCTGTTGAATTCATCAATATGTTCGAACGGGTGTGGAGCGCCTTTGAATTGAATCTTTCTATGAAAATGGCACTATAAAAATATTTATGTACGCAAACTACAAATACGTGATTTCTAAAAGATGATAGTTCATCGCAAAAGATGATAGTTCATCGCAAAAGATGATAGTTATTTTTCAATTAAATGTCGACGTTTGTTAAGGTACTTATTCTTCGTAAGATGTACTGAAATTCGAATATATATATACTTATACGTATCTACATACTTCGATAAAAGAGGGTGTGGTTTGGAATGTTGACCTAGTTTTAATAACAGTCGAGGAAGTGTGTCATTGAGATATGCGACAGTTATTAAGTGTCAGAGACCCCCGTCAGGAAGCATAACAATTAGGATTCATTGGTTTGTTTTAGAATGATAACGATCTTTGAATTAATAAAAATCGTTTGGGATGTTTATAATTAGTAACGTTAGTTTTCGAATTTAAGTGTTAGGGAAAATATATATACTAATAAAATAAATTGTTTTTATAGGAAATATACATAAATATAATAATTGGTTTTATATATATACATATTAAACATTGTATATAAATAAAGATAAAATAAATAACGGCCATATAGATTTGATAGATACATTATACACTTTCTTTATATATATACCTATCCATACACACATACATACTCTTAGTAAAGGCCAAGTTTTTAGCCGAAGTTATTTCACTATACACCTAGGAAAATACACACGTACATCGGGAAGCGGTCAGCGAATAAACTGTCTCTCATGTCCCTTCGTCTCGCAGAAAAACAGGTAGGAAAGCCCATGGACAATTATCGTTCCCTCCTATCATACCCTACTGTGAAAATGTCACCTTGTCATCGAACATCGTCAAAGATAGGCATCGATCCATGACACCTCGGAATGCGAGTCCCCTCAAACACCCTAAATGTCGACGCTTCTGGGAAAATAACTCACCAACGTCAGGATGGTAGGAAACCAGGTCCACCCTCTGGAAGCGACGGATATCCTCAACATTCAACAAGTCTGGTTCTTTGTCCACGAGGGATAATTAGGTGAAGCCAGACTGGTATTTCGTTCCCTTCTCCCGTCCTCCACGTGATAGAGAGCTTCAGACGATTTCACTCGTTTAACCCCTTAGCCAACGCACACGGGATCCAAAGTGAAAGTCAATAAGATGTTCTGAAGTTGTTGTTTATGAGTCAACTCAATAAAAGACAATTATACAGGTAGGTGTCTACCGGAAATTTTTATAAATACTTAAATGTATTTATGGAAAAAATTTAGGTATTTTTGAATATTTAAAAGTCAAGTGCTGGTAATGAGTGAGACAATTGAATTATCTATAGTACTAGTTTAATTATAATTCAATGCGAAAAGAGAGGTTTATACAGGTAAGTATCTAACGGAAATTATTATAAATACCTAGCTGTATTTATGTAAAAATTATATTTCTGAATATTTAAATTCAAGTACTGGTATTGAGTGAGACAATTGAATTATCTTTAGTACTCGTTTAATTATAATTCAATGTGAAAAGAGAGGATTATCGTAAAATATTTAATGGAGCTAGACATACCGCTCGGGTACCCCAAAATGTATTTGAACATAATTATTTGATTAGAACGGCTTTGATCAAGTATACAAGACATTTACTCATGATAGATAACGGTCGTATAGTATTGACCTATATATTAAACATTAAATATAATCATATATATATATATATATATACACACATATACAATACATGTACTTATAAATCATTAGAAATATAATTCATGTCTCCGTCCTCGCCTTCCCCGGGAGAACCTGAAAACTTTTATATTAAATGGTTGACTCACCTGAACTCCCGACAAATTTCATAATTTTTCCAGACGGGTTATACACGCCAATTACGAGGTTTGGGAAAATATTGGACTTCCCTGCCTGGTATGTTTAATCTAATTTAGAAATATTTACTTAATACAATCTAGTGTTTCCTAATTTCAATTCGTGATCTACCGATTTGTACTATTTCTTCAAATTTAATGATCTCTAAATCCAAATTTTATTAGATGATATTTAATTTTTGTTGTTTTATTTTCCTATTTTATTCTTTGTACTCACGTAATTCTCTTTACTAACTATTAATTAAATCCGTAAACCGAACGCTTGGTAATATTTTAGAACTTTATTATTTTTCTTTGACGAAATTAATCCCACGCTAGGTATTAAAAATGAATTATATGAAACTAAGACTCAGCTGTTTTTAAACTTTCACTAAATTATTTTAAACGCAATTATATTTAATTTTTCTTAAACTCGTAATAAATTCAGTTCAACACAAAATATGAATTAAATCACATTTCATTTAAACAATTTTAATTAATTCACAGAAGCTAATTTTAAAAATCTTTAAACAAATAACTTTATTAATTATAGAAATTTTTCAATATTTATTAAATTATTATTATTATCACATTGCTCTAACAATTTTGAGAAAATTAGATCAAATATATTGTTATCAACTTTAATTACAACTTTTAGAATCTTCAACGTAATTTAAGTATTATTAATTTTTAGGAAATTTCACTATTTATGAAACTATTATTGTATTAGATCAACAAGAGAATTTATTTTAATATATTATTAATTGTAAGATGTCAAATCAAATGAAACTCTCTAAGTCCAGAAAACACTTTTTAATCACTCCGCACGCAATTAACGACGTATCAACTCGAGGCGAACTGTCTTTAAGAAAATTTTAATAAATAAATTATTATTAATTTGAACACAAAATCACTTTATTTATTTTAAGATGAAGTTTTTGAAGTCTAGAAAAACACTTTTTAATCACTCCGCACGCAATTAACGACGTATCAACTCGAGACGAACTGCCTTTAAGAAAATTTTAATAAATAAATTATTATTAATTTGAACACAAAATCACTTTATTTATTTTAAGATGAAATTTTTGAAGTCCAGAAAAACACTTTTTAATCACCCAAATACCGATACGCCCGTAATGAACTATTTCTTCCAACTTATTTCGCGACGAACTCCAATCAACTTCAATTCAAACACTTTATTTATAAACACTTTCGATTATTATAATTTCACTTAAAACCACCAATTTTAATTAATTCACAGAAGTAATTTTTAGTATCAACTTAATTATAATGAATTTTAGAAACTTCAATATTTATCAAACTATTATTGAATTAAATCAAACTATTGTTGAATCAATCCAACAACTATTTAAAAGAATTTATTTAAAACTTTATTTAATTGTAAGAAACAAATCAAATGAAACTTCCTAAGTCCAAAAACAAAACAATTACTTAAAATCGGCCAGCACGTAATTTAATATTTCCTCGCTCGACGTATTCCGCGACTAACTCTTATATTCCCTCATTACATTGCCTTATATACCTAGCTTAGAATCAAAAGGTTTTAACTCCATTCCATACCTACATTACATTATGTTCTCTATTAACTCGTAAACCTATATGTAAGTAATACTAATTTCGAATGTAATTCTTCAATGTAAATATTTAGGTAACACCTGGCCCGCCTCTGAATCCATCACTTTTCCTCACTCCGGCCAGGATCGAATTTAGTTCATTCCTCTAGATCGCCCTGCTGTTCCTTATTATAGAATTGTAAATTTCGATTCATGTTTTTTTTTCTGAAAATATTATCTATCGCTTATTCTTTGGTCGCCTATGAACTCGGGTATCTCGTAATTATAGCCACTATGTCATTATTGAATTTTATTTAAAGAAGCGCCTTCTTCACATCGTTCAATTTTAGAAATTTCCTTAGTCCCTGGTTATCTTGATATGCGATATCTTTTTATTTATGAATTTTCCGATGGTAACATGATTTTTCTCTGATCTAACATGTGAATATTCGATTAACGAATCTTTTCGCGCAATTTTCAATTGATCCTAATATTGGTGTAAACACTTTATAATTTCTTCCCCACCTCACCTGCCTGAGTTAATAAATATACCTTTCCAGAATGATTTTTCAATGTGTTGCACTGCTTCTTCCTGATCTAGCTGTATTACACCTTTTGCATGTACCTGTCGTCTGCTTATACTTTCATCCGGGTCGTTTGATATCATCCTTAATTGATTTTTCACTACCTTTAATAATTTTATGTATTAATTTATTGGCGTTTTTTCCTGCGATTTACCTACCCCAAACCTGGTAGATATGAGTTCGTTCACTTCTTTCCTGGCCTCTCCCCCTTCTTCCATTTCACTCTAACTCAATATCACATTAGCATATTGTTTATCATGGGTAATAACCATTACTTTTCTAAAAAACCGATATAAATCAGAGTTAATCGAAAACCCATTATTTTTTATTACTTTTCCTTAAATAAATATTCCTATCTTCCCTGTATAACCTTAATTGTTTGTTTGTCTCTCTATCACCCGAGTTTCATGTTCATCTGGCCGCTTAAATACAACAATTCTTGTCGCCTTGTTTACATTAGTCATTGACAACCTCAAAATTTTACCTAAATGTATCGAACTATATTCAAAGTAGTAGTCCATATATCTCAATATTTCTATTGAATTCCTTCAGTTTAAATTTTATAATTGATTGATACATTTCTCATCTACATTTTCATAATATCTGATGTCCCGAATCTACTCAATTAATACCTTTTATCACCTAAAATCAGTCTAGTTTCACTCTCTTGTAATTATCTACGTTCCTGAAATTAGAAAATTGTACTCCTATTTCACATTAGTCCTGCCTAAATCGCCTTTTAAGTTTGCCGAAGTTTCCATACTGTATAATTCTTGTTTCTTCCCTTTTTCATCTGTTGAAGCTATTGTTCTCTGAATTATTTTCTCTAATTCGTTGTTTTTCCGCTTAACCTTACATGACACGCCTCTCTGTCTAAATTCTAATGCAAACACACCTTTCCCCGTGCAAGATAAATCATCACTTTGTAGTTTTTTATTTGTAATTAACATTTTGCGTATTATTTTTACTTCCTACTTTCACTTTTCGATGGTTATTCATCTCTGCATTACCCATGTTTTCTTTAAAGTTCACGACCTCTTCTCGTCCTATTCGTCCTCTGGTGGAATATTTACATTATAGGCCGTCGATCTGATCCCTTTCGATTCACATAAATAATTAATATTTCCTTTGTCCTGGCACCACTAATTGTTGTTTATGTAAAACGCTCGTTTGATTGGTAACGTTTTCGTCGATCTGGCCCAATCCTGTGATGTTTATTTATAAGGGGGAACGCCTTCTTCCCACTGCCATCTCGTGGTTTTATGTTGCAACGAGTTTTATGAATCAAAAATTATTGGATTATAATTCACTGTAATCAAACTCTCCACAAGTCGATAGATGTCGCCCCCTTAAGCTTTTCTAGCATGAAAGTTATGCATATAAAAAAAATATTTTCCAGGGTTCTATTAAAAGAAAATGATGATGGTTAGACCATTACAGGGTACACATGTTCTGAGCAGCTCAATACTTTTCCCTATGTGCCAACTAGTAATAATGCTTAGTAAAGAGTTTACTAAGGTTTGCCATAAAATTCTATAAATAAAATAAATTGTCAAAACAAGGAATAAGTGATGAATTTTTTGTCTTACGAATTTGAAGCGGTTAGTGCGGCATACCCCAGGGTTCGCACATTGGTCCAATATTATATATATTTTTCATAAATGGTATCACTAACATATTCTCTGGTGTTAACATATTATTATTTGGTGATATCATGAATATATATAATATCAATACAATTGTTTGTCCGTTCAATCGAAGGTTATAAAATGAGTGTATGGAGCAAACTTTGATATTAAAAAATATCAAATCATGAATTTTTTTCGAAATAAAACATTCTGTCAAATATATTTATACGCTAAAACCCACAATTTTTTTTATCTGTATGTGAAATGAGGGACCTCGTAATCACCTTTGATAATAATCGTAATAATATCATTACAATTAAAGCAATGAAAATGTTGGCCTTCATTATAGGAATATCTAATAAATTCAAAAATATAGAAACATTAAAATACTTTATACAACACTAATTAGAAGCCAATTGGAATACAATTCCTCTATATGGAACCATTTCTGTAATAACAGTCATGCAATTCCATTACGAGGATAACAATAATTATGATTCTAATGCAATCAACGTGACTCCTATCGTTATGGATCGAAGAATATTTACAGATCTTATTTTGTTTTATATAAAATATATAATAACCGTTTTTTATTTTTTTTTAATAAATCAAATTTAATAATGTTATTAAGTTCTGCAAGTATTTTCAGTTTTTTTTATTATTGTCACAGCAGTTTCAAAATGGCCTTAAACGCTGAAATAGCTGTCATAATAATAAAAAAAACTAAAAATACTGGCACAACTAAATAATAATATTATTAAATTTGATTTACAATAATTTTTTTTTTAAATGGAGTTGGACGTATTAAATACAAAAGCAATTAATATTATACAAATTAATATAATAATTGTGTTAATATCCCTGAATTAGTTTCATTAATAAATTATCACGTACCTAGTAGTAGACCAGCTCGACTTAAATCACCTTATTAATATAACAATGCCGGCACTAATGCAAAACTAAATTCAATAATATTTCGTCTGCTTCGATTATACTCGTACAATGAGTATTTCAATATCTGCGGGAGTCTAATATAATAGTATAAAAGATGCAAAAAATAAAGCTTGTTTGCAAGAATCAATAGACAGGCCTACAGTCAATAACTGTACTCTATATAAAACGTTGATTTAAATTACCACGTCGATGATATTAACCTTTATATTATTAATTAAGAACGAGCACCCAAATAAGGCACAAAATGTCACTTTTGCAGGTTGCTGACGCAATAAGGAACGGCACTCCAAATTATTATTTTTTTTTATCAATAATAGCGTTTAAACTTAAATACCTGTATATTTCGTTTTTTTTTCCGAAGAAAGTTTTCATAGTTAAAATAATGTTCAAAGTTTCAATTTTTCAAAGCCCCCCAAAACGCTCTAAATCTATGGCTGGTCGGTTTTGATAAGTTTCGAGTTAGAATATCAAATGTCAAAACAAGGATGAGCTTTACCGTAAATAATTGTATATTATATTCATGATTAACCATAACTAAACATATGGACTGTTTTATGAAGCTATTACTTTGTGGTTATCCATTATAATGAAATGAAACAATCAAACTTTGTTTTTACCACATTTATTTTTCACGCCTACCAGTTTCGGAACAACCATTCCATCGTCTGGCCAAGTATATACTAAACAATATTACAAAATTAGAAAAATCAGAACATACATAATATGTGTCGCAATGGGGGTGGGAGCCTGACTAAGGATTAGTACAGAGACGGGGAAGAGATTCCCATATTTTTATGAAACTATGATTGTTTGAAATAATGTTATTAGCGAAATCAGAAAAATTATTATTTTTAAGACATACATGTTCTTTGATTCTACTTCATAAATCGAGACAATTTTGTAATTTTGCCTAAAGACCTAACAACTAAATTTAATGAAATTTTTTAATTCTATAAAATACATACTAACTGAGTTTGAAAACCAATGAAGGCGTTTTAACTAAAATTTCAGTACATATTTCACATAGAAGTTAAAAAATTACAGTCTCAGAACTTTTATCATTAGAAACCTATGCATCTTCATAACTACCCATGTAGAATTTATAGATAAATCATTCGTAGTATTTCTTGCGACAGCAGACTACAAATTGTTCATGTAAGTGAGTCTGCTGCTCATGAATATTCATGGTTTCCTGGAATAACTCAAATTACATTTATTTTTTATTCTAGTATAAAATATATAGTGGTATATATAGTAGGGTAAAAAACGGAATATATACTTTAGAATGTAATGAATGTGATGCACAGTATGTAGGTATGACTACTAGAAATTTTAAAGCTAGAATCAGAGAACATGAACTCTGTTTACGGAATAATAACTATTCCGAGTTTGCTAATCATTTAATAGAGACAGGCCATAGCTTCAATAGAGAAAAAACTAAGTTTAAACATTTAAATGTTGATAGATATTTTAAATTGTGCTCCTTAGAAACTTAAGAAATTAACAAAAAAATTAAATCTAAAATTAATTTAGCGAATTTATTAATCCAAAAATAGCAAAAGTACATGGTAAATTAAAACTTCCAAATAAAATTATATTTATTCAATTCAGAAAAAATATTTTACAGTAATAACACTTTAACTGTCCAACTGAGGAGTTCCCGTTTTAGGACAGTCAAATTAACAAGCTTGGTTCAAACTGCATAATATATGAGAGAAAAAATAAATACACATACTATAAAAGAAAAAATAGTATAGATACATTATATATTATTATAACGAACAGATAATGATTCCTCACTGGGACTTCCCGTGCTGAGGATTTCATTAGCTAAATACGAAATTACATTATATTAAATTGATGTGCTTGATGAAAAAATAAATTGGAAGTTTTTTTTTTTAAGTGCAGTTGAGTGGTTTCGGTGTTAGTCAGTATTTGGTGTTAATATATTTTCTATTTCAGATCTCCCTATGTAACGTATCCAGTATTTTATTTGATTTTTAAATTTATTGTAGTTGTGATTTTTGAAGGATAGTGGGATTTTGTTGTAGAGTTTAGTACCATAGTGTAAGAAGTTTTTTTGTCCAAATTTTGTGTTTGTTTTTCCTTGTTATGTGTTTTTTTATACTCTGAGATCCAGTGATTAATTCAATAATATTATTTATACACGATGCTCCCGGTAGATTATTTTGATTATTTTTCTTCTTTTCTCCTACTTTTTCCTTATTTTTTAATATTTTTTCTTATTTCATAATCGTTACTTTATATTTGAATTTTGTTTTTTATAGGTGTACCAGTGTACCCATATCTCTAGCAAAATGAATTAAATCAATTTGTTTTATTTTCACTCGTCAACTTGTATACGAATGGTGCTTGTTGTGAATTATATACATCAAAATATACATCAAAATTATATACATCAATTATATACATCAAAATAAATAAATCACAAATTTTAACATGCTATTATATGTTGTTATTTTATTTATTACCCAATAGCCGTAAAGGCAAAGAACAATACCCGACATGGGTGGGAAATTCACCGCCGAATCCCATTACAACGAACGCGTGAAATCGACTATTTACACTGCGTACCGTGAACACTCGTACTGGCACAAATATGCGAAGTAACGTATTTATATTTCGAAGGTTTATTAAATTTCGTTTGTTTTTTACGCCGCCGTGGAAATATTCGGGAAAAGCGGAAATAAATGCCGGCGCGCGGTTAAATAAATTGAATTTTTCATTACGATTCGAAACAAATTGTCAACATTTTTTCTGAATTTCAATTTAGCGTGGAAAGGATTTTTCCAGATTTATATGTTACTTTTAGATTCGAATTTATGCACAAATTGAGCGCGCAACGTCAATTTTATATTCTATTACCGAGAGTGCTAGAAGTTAATTTTATTTATTGGGTTCAAGTTTAATTTGTAGAACTCCATATTTATTTAAAGCTTAAAAATGTATTTGTAACTATTATTATTCATAATTTCTTCAAAAGATTGGTATTCACTTTGTGGGGTAATTATTAAAAAAATAATTAAAAATTACTTTGTAATAACCACTTTATTAATGTATACATATCAACATGTTTCAAAATCGATGCTTTCCTCATCATATAAAAAAAAATCTGATAGGTAATTATTATTGTCTGACATAATAATAAATCAAGTAGATAATCGTAGTCTACGCATTCTCCAGGAATACCCAATATAAAATTTACGTATCTCAAGAATTTATGTTGGATTTTTTAATAGAGTATGAATGAACTTCATATATCGAAGACAATAATATAATAATAGTAATAAATCTATGTATATATTCTATGTATATAAACAAACATACATTTCTTTCAAACTTATAATAGACACCTAATTAGTTTTAAAGTGTATTTGAAGTTTTTTCTTAAAAATGTCATCATTTTTTTTCAACTTATATTTCTTCAGGAAGTTTGTTAAATAATTGTATGACTGAATATGTGTAATGGTGTTGAGCTGTTGTTGTATTAAGTTTGGGGATTATTATTAGTCCTGTGGTTCTCGGCCTGGTGCTCAATGACTAATTTTAGATTTGAAGTAACGGATTTTTGGTATATTATTTTTAAATGTAAAACTTCAAATTCGTTAAATTACTCACGGGTTGAATAATCAGAAGGTTTTTTTTAATTATTTTAATGAGTCTTCTTTGTACTATTTTCAATGGGGCTAAGTTTTAAGTAAAACATAATGTGGGAGGATACTTACTCGTGGCCGCATAAAACACGGTGTAGTTGTTGAGAGCGTTGGTCACCTTGTCGACAGCGAAGTCCGTGAAGATGGCGTCTTTTTGGATGTATATGGGACGGTCAAACTCTGGCAGGATTTCTTCGAACATCATCGGGTGAGCTCTGTATTCAAAATAACATTAAATTAACTATCACGTTTTTTTTTATTTTTATTTTATTAAAAAGTATACAATACGTTATGCATTGTATTCCCAAGAGTTGAGAAACTCGTTATGGATCACATGCAGAACCTGCAGAACAGTTTTTAGAAACAAACATACTTAATATTTAATATAAATAATCAACAACATTATTTATGATCAAAACAATTCATTCAGGTAAGTACTCGTACAACCAAGTTTTTTGAGGGAGTGGAGGGGGAAGGAAGCGAAGAAGTGGAAGGTTGGGAAGTACCTGACTATTCAGATCCTGGATATATCACGCTAATATAAAAAAAATCATTTTAAATTAGTGCGAAATTTTTTTATGTTTTATTTATTTTAGTTTTTAATCCAGCAGAACTGGCTGGGTAGTGAAAACCCAGTCTGCCATATCGCATAAAATATATAGAGAAAGGAATACAATAAAATTAAATTAAAAAAATGTATAAAAATAAAAATAATAATAAAAATAAAAAAGGCTAAATAATAGTATAAAAACACATGAGAAGAAAATGTGAAAAAAAAATGGAAATAAAAAAAATAAAAATTGGAAATAAAAAAAATTATTAAGAAAAAATAATTACATCAAAATAAAAGTAATAAAACGTAAAACTTAATAGATAATAAGCAACATAGAATAAATTTAATTTAATAGATCGTCTTCAGGGTGGCAGTCGCATCATCTGTATCCATCGCTCATTGAGTGGAGAGATGAGCCACTCGGATGCAGCCACGAAAATGGCGTTGGTTGACTTCCGTGTCCTGCCCCAGAAGCTGGCTAGTCGGTGGCAAAGTAAGGCGGGGAATGAGAGGACCCTCCCTTGAGTGAACATCGTAGATGCACTGCAGAACCTTGGAAGTTGCAGAAGTTGCCTATACGCGTTGTTGTAGCACACCCTCAGCTTGTCCCATTGCGCTGCTGAGTATTGCGACTACAGCTCAGATGTGTATAGGGCAGTGCAGTATGTCTTAAAAGGCAGTTTCCTTACATCATCGCTACAGTGGTAGAACCGCCTTGAGAGCATGCCGGCGCGTATATTGATGGCTCTTCTTTGTTGTTCCATATCCTCCATATCGTTCATGTCTTCTGTAAGGATATGCTCCAGGTGTCTGACCTGCGAGGCCACAAGCTGTATATTTCCTTCTAGCCAGATTGGTGGCTCCTTCTTGTGTTTAAATACAAATATAAATTTTAAATGGTGTTTTTTTATGATATCATGTAAAAAAATATAAATTAATCTCAACGACATCTCGATTTGTTTTCTGGGCTCGCAATTGTACATTGTTTGTTTTAGTACCCGGCTTCACCCAGGACTCTTAGGATTACTCGGAATATTCTTTTTAAAAATAACGTAGATCTGGCTTCTTTGCTTTTTTACACTTAAGTCAATTTAATTTTAAAGTTCCATTGCTCTTGATGGAAATAACGTGGCATGCTGAAAATATTTGCGTTGACCTGAGAATTCCAGCCAGAATTTTTTTTTAAATTTTAATGATGCCAGAACTCACTGATCATGAGTTTTTAGAGACATTCAAGTTTGTTCGGTGTCGGTATGAAAGGCCGGCCTACTCGTGTCCAGAAGTACAAAGTTTGTTTGCCGACTTGTTTCGTGGTAGATACTATTTGCAAGAATTATTAACGTTTCATTTCCAAATGGTGGTCTTTCACCAGGGCGATACTGCGAGTATCTACTACTCTGGAAGTATCATTTTAGCAAAAAAATTTGTTTGGTCGAGCGGTTCAAAGCGGTCTTCGTGGTTGAGTGGTTACGTTCCTTGGCTGCGAATCCGGAGGTCGCGGGTTCAAATTCCGGCATTCACAAATAAAATTTATTAAATGAAATTGTGTTTTTTCACATTTTTTTTATTTAAAATAATACGAAGAACATTTGCGACGAGTTCTAGAGTGGTAGATACTGTCAGTATCGTCTTGGTGATAGACCACCATTCAGAATCGAAACGTTACTTGAAATTGCTTTAGTCGTGTTTGGTGACCAGATCTGAATAGCCAGGTACTTCCCCATCTCCTTCCCCTCCTCAATACCCACAGCCATACAACATATCCCATTTGGGGATGTCATAATCTCACTAGCTCTAGACGGCTGGGAGTAGATGGGCCTCTTGTGAGGTACTAACATAAAACAGCAACGTTTCGATTATGAATTGTAATCTTTCGCCAGGGCGATACTTGTTTTTTTACAGTTACTCCACACAGAAGGCCCTGAGGGAAGTAATTTCCCTCAAGGTCTATATCATCTTTGAGGATGCTACGTGGAGGGTCATTTAGAGGATAGGAAGGAGTGAACCTACGTCTTGAAGAGACCCATGTTGTAGGAGGGAGAAAACACAGAGGCTAGCAAATCATTCAACAGTCGGGCTGTTGAATGAACGTCTTCATGTTTTCACCTAATGAGAACATAATATCTAATGCGAATTTCTAAACAATATACTTTTCATTTAATGTTTTTGGCGTCGTTCCTTCAAAGCATACAAAATATTTCACCTTGACCTGTTGAAATAAAAATTTTCAGTCGTGAATACAAAATGCCTGCTTTTAAATTAACGTAAGCATTCGCTTTTTATGAACAATTTTTGTATTTTATTGTGCCTAGAAATAATCTTTCCGTCTTCATACATTAAAACTCCCTGGGGAGATTTAATGGAAGAAGAAATGGATAAATCAACTCTAAGTACTTCCTTGAATTATTTCTTGTTTTATCATTAATAAAAGAATAATGGATCCAACAAAACACAGAAATATTCAGTCAGTAAAAACAGAGGGAAACCGTTTATTTCGGATGGAGCTGGGTTAATTATGAACAATAAGTTACAGCAGTTTTACGCACATTTTTTGATGAAATCATAATTGTGATTAATTTGTTTCCAACATTTTGTAACACTTTATTGCATCCTCCCTAAATTATTCTTCGGGGTTATATTGTGCCTAAGAACAAAATATATTGTTTCTCCCTCGACAGGTGCGTCAGTAGATTATATATGATGCACAAATGAATGGAATATTTGTTTATTGTTATTTATTTATATTCTTGGAGCTTTTACATAGACAACAAGGAACTGAACTGAAAAATATAATGGCTTTAAAAATATGTATTCATATAGATCAGCAAACGCCGTTTCTGAATATGTAACTTTTATTATAGGTAGAATTTATAAATCGTTATTTAAAAGTATGTAAAAAATCATCTCATCAAAACACCTTGTTATGTTGGTACCATTGCATTTAGAACATCTGACGTCACGTGCACATTCTGTTTTTGAATCAGTATGGAAATTTTTGTTTTGTAGTTTTAATATGTATTTTTTTAGTTTTCGGAAAATATTAACTTAATTTTGATGACTTTAAGCTCTATAATTGTTGTTCAATAAAAAAAAACTGTTATTATTTAAATATACTAGAGTATTCATGAGCAAACCAATTATCAATACGGATGTTATAATAATATTATTATTCTTTGAGTTAAGGTTTCTAAAAAGGTACATAATTTTATTACTTATATTTAGTTATGGTTTACTATGAATAGAATATAAAATTATGTACGGCGAAGCTCAACCTTGTTGTGACATTTGACACGCTTACCTCAAAATTGATTATAACCGATCGGCCATAAATTTGAAGCGTTTTTGTGTGCTTTGAAAAATTGAAAATTTGTAAATTATTTTAACTATGAAAACTAACTTTAGAAAAAAAACAAAATATAATCGTATTTAAGTTGGAACGTCACTATCGATAATTTTGTTTTTAAATTGTACTGTTAGATGGTCATGTGGGGCGAATGAACGAAGAAAGGAGTGTAAGAAGAGTGTATAACGCAAATGTGAATGGAAGAAGAAGCCGGGAACGCCCGGGGAAGACATGGCACAATCAAGCGAATCAAATACTTGGGTCGGGCCATGTCAGAAGTCTGAATAACAGAAGAGAATGTATGCCTCACAACATACCCCGATTGGGGATGTCATATTCTCACTGGCTCCTAACGGTTGAGAGCAGTTGGGATTCTTGTGCGGCATTAAAATAAAATGTATACACATAATTCACACGGTGTCTAGAAACTAGTAGTACAAGGGGGGAAATGGTAAATCAACACATAAGTAACCGAAAAAAACGATTATAGAATTTTATTTTTTCTGAACTGTTTTTCATTTTTTTAGGCAATTAAAGTCTTAGAAAATTATTGGAGCCATTTAAAAAAAATAATAAAAAACTGATGATAATCCCGTAGCGACCAAATATTATGAATTTCGGCACAACAATTGCAAGACATATTTAGAGTACTCGAAAACAAAAGCACAAAATAAAAAATTATACCACAAATTTGACTTCAAAATTGATGGAGATTTACCAGTTTCCCGCTTACGCCATAAGTTTCCGGATACCGTGTATATACATATATATATATATACACAAGTCAGGTCATGGTATGTATGAATGTGAATGAAACAAGAAGTGTTTTCCGCGATAAAAGTGTTTGACGCTACATCCCCTTTGCCCATCTCTAGGGGGGAAACGGTGTGATACCTTACCTTCGTTACCTATTTTTAAAAAAAGATGTATACGAAAAAAAATACTAAAATTGGAAAAACATTATTATATGCCTATAGCTTAAAATAAATATAATGTACTTCGGTTATTAAAAATACTTACCAAAAACCTTTTGGAATTATTATTAAAACGTGGGAGAAATAGGTTAATGCAGAGAAAGTTACTGAAAAGGACTTTGATTCTCTCATCGACTAATAAAATTTGATTATAAACCTCAAAAAATTGACGACAGAATCAGGCAGCTTGGTGGTGTCCGCCACGCAGGTGCCGGGGCGCGGGTTGGGCACGCGCTCCTCGGGCACGGGGCTCCGACGCGCGTGCTCGGCGAAAGGGCCGCGAAAGGGACGCTCCAGGGCGGGCGCGCTGAACGCGCACAGCACGGAGCCCCGCATCGCGCTACCGTGTCCCGACGTGAACACGGCGTAGAAATGGAGAGAGGCGGGGATGCGGTAGATGCTCTCTAGGGTAAAGAAAAACAAGCCATCAAATGAAGCATAAATTGTTTTAGGTTGTCAATTGGGGAGAGATTCGACCATTATAGATAATGTAATGTCAATAAGTTGTTGAAAAGTAGGTAGCCACTTTTAGAAGGATAATTTATAAATAATGGTCAGTCAAGTGGATAGATCTACCAGCGGACAGTCAAACTTGATGGTGTAATAATATTTGTTGAATCTATTGAGTCTGTTGAGTCTGTTGAGTCTGTTGAGTCTGTTGAGTCTATTGAGTCTGTTGAGTCTGTTGAGTCTGTTGAGTCTGTTGAGTCTGTTGAGTCTGTTCAGTCTGTTGAATATATTAAATCTGTTGAATCTGTTGAGTCTGTTAAGTCTATTGAATATATAAAATCAGGTGAATCTGTTAAATTTGTTAAATGTGTTGAGTCTGTTAAGTCTGTTGAATATATTAAATCTGGTAAATCTGTTAAATCTGTTGAATCTATTGAGTCTTTTAAGTCTGTTTAATATATTAAATCTAGTGAATCTGTTAAATCTGCTGTATAAGTTGTATCCGTTGAATCTGGTGAATTAGTCGAATGTGTTAAATCTATTGAATAAAGATTCACAGCTCACCCAACTGGTCATAGTGCGGCGTAAGACAGGTGATGCGCGCCTTGGCGTAGGTGGTCCAGTGGCGACGGTCCCTTGAGCCTCCGGCGTCCCGGGAACAGACGCGCGCCGCGGCAGAAACGGCACCGGCGGCCCCGCACGCGTCGTGCTCGCGCATGAACAAGTACGTCGCGGCGCCGAACTGCTGGATAGAGATGAACTCGGGGTCTACAACAAAAATAAATAAATTTTAAATCCTAAAATAGTTAATATTTTACCATTGTTACCCAAAAAACATCTCTACTACTAATGTTAAATTTATGCATTAGGTAGTTCGTGTACGCTAAACGATTTAACATTACGAAGAATGTAAAGTACTTAAATTAGGAATGCTCATCATGTGCTCGAATCATTCATTCTTCACAGGTAGTAATATATTATATATTGGCGATCGTGATCAATTGATTACGTAGGGATTGATGTCAATGCAATGATCTCCACATGTACTCGTAGGTTATTGAAAATACTTATTAGTAATTGTATAGCCTTAACTTTTCTGGTTCAAAATTCACATAACCTTACTCTCGTTGTTATTTCGAACGATATTAAAACAAGTACGTTTTGATAAGTCCTGTTTTATCGTTAAATACTCTTTAAGGTACATCGTCTCGTATGGTGGAGGGAAGTTGGTGGAGGTCATAGTGAGATGCTGAGGTTATTCAGCCAGTCGACGGCATCGAGTTACTTGGTTCAGTACAGATGTGCTACAGGGAAACTGATTAAGAGACATTCTTCTACGATTTATTTATTCTGTTGAATATGTTCGCATTCACAAAGTTCGGAATCCTTCAGGTCCCATTTATGCATCATATACGCACAACGGCTGTGACTGCGTTGGATACGGTTAGTGCGGTCCACGTCTTCCGAGGGAAAGAAAACCCTGGCAATTTAATAGTTCTACAACAAGGTGCTTGTTGTTCACGTCCGAGGTCTGCCACTGAGTTGGCTACGACTCTTCAGGGGAGTTTTGTGATAGAAACAGTCTTTCACCTTCAGTCCAAGAAGGTTTCCTGGATGTCAGGCGACTGACCGGAAGGTTTGCAAGGTCATTTTGAAAGGGAATGTTACTATTTACGACCTTCTTGAGTTCCATGAGGGTTGCTGTCTTTCGTCTTATAGTGGGCGGAGGACATGGAGACATTGTAATGGGGTGAAGGGAGGTGTTCCCCTCACCGTACATATAGCAGTATTTAGTTGCATATCGATCTTCTGTGTGTGTGCACTTGGTATTATAAGGTACTTTAACATAGCTTCGGTTACATTGTATAACATAAGTATATTGAAATATTTTATTACATTGACAATCCTCCTCACTAGCGATTCCTGTTCCAAAGCGGACTGTGAGTTGTTGTGTTGGTGTTTCTGATACTTTAGTTGTCGTCATAATTTTTATAGTATCCTCAACTTAATGTCTACTTGGTTTTGTATCTCCATGGTATTTTTAAGTTAGTTTTAGTTATTCTTGGAATGTTCATTAGATTTTTGGGTTTTTGTCCTTATAGTGTAAGATTGTTGGTCAGTAAGGAACTCAGTTTTTCCTTTTAAATTTAGTAGAGAATTTTTTTTAATACAGTTTCATAATATTGAAAATATTATAGTTCTTAAAAAAATCTTTTGATGCAGTTCTCACATGTACTTTTACGATTATTGTTATTATACTTACGTATTTGCTTGACCACCGTTTCGCCTTTTGAAGTCACCAAATAGACAGGTGTTAATGGCATTATATGTATTATGAAGACTAAACAGCTGCCACTCAATGTAAAATAAAACTACTTGGCAGTTCAAAAACGTCAATTTTAAAAACCGCTGATAAGGTCAATTAGGATAAATTAGTATTTAATGGACATAATCTAATACTAATATTATATAAATAACCATATTATTTTTTCATCAAAAGATTGGTATTCATTTTGTGGCGTCATTATTAATAAAATTAATGAAAATTACCTTGTAAACAACACGTTTTTTAATATATAAATCCTCAAAAGGACCAAATAATAGAAAATAATGTTAAATAAAGACAAATGATAAACATAGAACACAATAATGTAAGAATAGGCAAATGATAAACAAAAACAAAAATGAATTTAAGTAGATAAGCAATTAATCAAATATCTCAATAAAATATTAAAAGAAAATAATGAATAACAAATTTATATTAGAAATTTAAAAAAAAATTGTTTTTATTATTAATATAAATAAAATCAACAAAATAAAAGGAATAAAATTAAAGTAATACTGGTTATTATTATAAATAATAATTTTTAATAAAAATGTCATAAATATAAAATAATTTCAAGGGATAGCTGCTGTTTTAAAAGACATTTGATTATTAATAATATTTAATTGACTATTAACACTTTTTCAAATTTCTAAAATTTAATTGTAATCCGGTTTACGAGTATTTGTACGTAAAATTTTTAAACCTTCCATTATTTGTATTATTACTTTGTTTTATTATTACCATATTATTATTTGAATCTTACACATACGTATAATATTTGAATGCAGTTAAACTAGTTAAACTGTAAATCAATTACAATTAATTTCGTTATCACATTTTCTATTTACAAAATGAAGATGAGAACTCTATATCAGTGACGAATCTCATCAATCTACAAGAGTGAATATAAAGAACTATGTTATTTGAACGTAATTTATTATCACTTATGATCATTCTTCATAGACTCCACAACACTATTAGCTAACAACTGCGGCAATCAGAGGCAATCAGTCATTCGCAGTCATCCATCAATCTTTCACCACACACGGTACCAACCTTAATATGGGTAGATACTCGTATAAGCGGCTACATTTGCACATAATTCTTTCTAATTCGCTTATTTTGTTATTTCCCAATGCCTACTACTTAAATAGTATTCTTTTCAAATCGGAAGATCGGAATTAATAAAGAGTGAAAACGTTGTGCAGCCCTTTAAAAGCACTGTTAAATATTGTTCACGACAACTAATAATTGTCGGTTGCTTACTTGGATTCAAAATAATTAGGTGAGATTAAATGCATCTCCCTTGCCCCCTTTCCCCCCTTTTTTGACTTACAGTACAATTAAAACTTTCGCCGATAACACAAGTTCCGCCAACGTTCTAATCTTTAACCTCGCATAACTCCGCACCTCCAGTAAAATACAAGTGAATACTACATGTGCAGTAAGTGAATTGGTGAGTCGTGATAATTAATATTATGATTGGCATCTACACGCACTCAACCCGCACGCACCACTATAATGTTTGTTGCGTATTTCCCGAATTCAATAATTTGACTTTTTTTCTTCTAATTGCCTACATACCCTATATAAAATATGACGTACATGCGCACCCAGTATAGGCTAAAATCGAGATATTCGAGTATACCTAATGAAAGCGACATTAAGTTCCACAACACACACAGTGGACGCTTGTTGAACCTTGTTGTGAATTTAGTTATGCTCAGGCAATTTTTTTTTCCTTTTACTTTATGATGAGCATAAGATAGCAGGAAATTTCTGAGGAAATGTTGTTGAGTAAGGTATCATGCATATTCTTTGAAAAATGAAATTTTGTGTCTGTAGCTGGTGTAGTTTTTCGTTTATTTTGTTTGTGTTATAAACAAATACACACAAACAGTGTTTTTAAGGCTATATAATCGACCAATAAAATAAATAAAATTAAAGTAGAGGAACAAAAAATCTAAAATAAAATATGCTAGTAACAATATAATTTATAAAGCAGTCCTTAAAGCTAATTTTGCTTGAAGACAATAAGAGAAAATAATTTTTATTTAACTAATACAACTTAGTTGCAAAAGGGGAGGAAAGATGTTGGAAAATGCTTTCATTTAATTAAAATTATTGAGATTTATTTCAATGAAAATTTTCAATTTCAAAAAAGGAAAAGGTAAATTATTAACAAAAAACAAACAAAAAAATATTTTCCATGATCGAATGTTATTTTTTAGCTGTGATATGCATTTAAATACTTCGATGCCTGAACATAATCTATTAAATGTGCTGTAGCTGCTACTTATAGGTATATTTTCAAGGTAATTTGTATTGCTCTTTGGAATATGAAATATTTCAGGAGGTAGAGTAGTTCTTAAAGGACATCTGAAATGAATATTTTTTAATAAGTACGAACTATCAATAAAGTTATGATGTATCTTATAGAGCAATACCAATCCTCTAATTTCTCGGCATTATGTGAGTGGTGTACAAATTACAAGGTTATAGAAAATTATTAAAAGATCGGTACCAATGACATATCTCTATGTAATATCTGGTAAGTGGTTATATACATTTTACCGGGCGGGGTTAGTACAATGCTAGGGAATGATATATGGTAATTATAAAAAGGTATATGAAAAAAGTGTATATGACTGTGTGTGTATGTATATGTGTGTGTGTGAGCGTTTATGTGTCTCTATATTTATAAATAGTGGTACGTACTCTAGAGTTGTGATTGCGCATTGATGTTAAGAGTAATATTTTTCTTAAATGACTGTAGGGAGTCAAAAAATATGTAGAGATTTAAGTTGGGACAAAGATTATTAAATATTTGGAGAACACGGGAAATTGGTGAATTTGTTGCAGCGTTTGTTTTATTGTTTAATGTGTAAAATAGTTTGGTGTCGCGAGTACGTTTCGATGGTGTGAATTCGCAACGGGAGTTCAGGGCAGTCTATTACATTATTTATGATTTTATACGGGCATAGTGTCGGCTACCGTTCACCGTAGTTTCAGAGATTAGAGTGCTCAGTAATAATTATTGTTGTATTTGAACCGGAGAAACTTGTGGATTTATTCTGTATTCGTTCTATACTGAATATAGTTTAATTGATCGTTTTTCATGTGGGATAGATACGAATACAGTGGAAATCAATATTCTTCCAGAATTTACTGTTTTTCTTTAAATTGAAATATAAGTTGGTACAATTTATAGAACCCATGCATAAATAATGTTCTATTCACGCTGAACATTCCGGATTGTGGCCGCCAGGATTACTGTAAAATTATGCTGCCCATTTGAATTTTAGATTTTCTTCCCATATTTTCGACAAGACCTTTAATTTTAAAGGGGATCAGGTTTTTTGTGGTAAAAAATTATAGCAATCAAACATTTAGCTAATCTGCCCTGTAAGCACAGCCGTATTTACCCATGGAAGGGCCTTGGGGTAATCCGGATTGGAGGTTTCAAAAAATCTTTTCATAATTGTGTCCATTACTCATTTTACGATTAAACATAATGGCCAAAGGGGCTTTAAAATAAATAATCTTTC